>QMIH01000943.1:193283-205133 GCA_003987875.1 Clarias batrachus
AAAAAAAAAAAAAATCTGTCTCAGTTCCCTGGAGTTAAACATCAGATGACATGATAATATGAATTGTGATTTGCTTTTAAATGTCTTAAATTATGACACTGTCCCTTTATATTWATTTTTTTGTTTTAAATCTTCTCAGTGTTATTTCTATTTTCATTGTTATTTTTTTACTGTTTAATTGTTTGATTTAGGTGACCATAAAGGCACCTATATAAATAAAATGCTTTATTATTATTATTATTATTATTATTATTATTATTAGGTGGTTAATGGTAAATATACTAAAGCATCCTTGATGATTGATAAAATTTACATAATTAAATGAACCCCAAGCTATTATATAGAGAGGCTTAGAATGCAATTACCAAATCATTCACCAGTTCAGAAAATGTGATATTCTTGTGATCATCCACACACTCTTTCATAATATATGTAGTTGCAGTAGCTACTGAGGATAACATCACTGTTTGAGAAGAATTCACATCAGTAAATGTAACATACAAGGGGTCTACGTCAAACCAGGACTTGTGATGAAATTTCTCGTGAACGAAGACATAAAACCGATTGACATTTACAGAACACTTCAAGAACAGAATGGTGATGAGACTCTCGCATTTAAATAGTGCGAACATTTTTAAAAAGGGCCGTACAACAATGATGATGATCCTGGAAAAAGTGTCTCTGAACCCACTGTAGTCGTTCTCATGAACATTGAGCATGTGGAAAGCTTGATCTTTAAATATTGACAGATAACTTGCCGAAGAAACACATCTGTCTGGAAACTGTACACACCATCCTTCACGAACAYTACTTGCACATTATAGGAACTCGGCTGGGAGTTATCACTAGTGACCTCAATCCAAGCCAGTTTGGGCTATTAAAGGAGTTCCTAGGAGGCCAGAGTTTCCAATATGAAGCAAGCAGTCCAATTATGACTCTGGTGTGCTGAGAAAAAACATACTTTCYTGATGGAATCTAAGCACTAGTGAAACGCTGAAATAAGTGCATTAGTGTAGCAGGGGATTATACAGAGAAATAAAAGTCGTTTTATATTATATTTGTGTTGGAATAGGAAACTATAGCAAAACCAGTATCATTTATTAGGAATTAAAAATGATTTGAACATCTGTGTTAACACAAAAGGAATTGCCCTTAACCTGATAGAGAATATCCTGTTAAAACACTCCTGGTAAACTGAGATATAATGAATTTTATTTTATACACGTACTACTGTACTGTATATTTGAGAACATATCAGTTATTGTAGCACTGCATAATAACCTGTAGTTGTTAGAAAACGGTTACATGTGGAGCACACAGGAGTGTGTAACTACAATAGACTGCTAGCCTCTCAGATAATAATCAAATTTCTGCTTGTAACAGATGTAACACTTAGTCCTTTGTTACAGCAAAGATTAAAAAAAATTTCTTGTCATCTATCATGTAAATGGAAACCACCCAGCCTGAGGCTTCTTKAGTGCCTCCATTATGTCTAATAGAATGTTAGTTTCATTTTATGCGAATAAGTCAAATGCAAAATAGCGCTGTCCAGAAGTCCTTGAAGTCCTCAAGTTCAGGTTTTTTTTTTTTTTTTTGCTAGAGAAAGATAACTTGACTGTTGATATATAGTAATACGTGTAAAGGGAGAATTTTGTAGTAGTAATAGTTTTGCTGTATATTTAATGTTTTGCGGTTTTGGGCAGTTATTGCGATGTTGTTCTTTAACTAGAAACTATAAACTATACTAGGAATTTAAACTAATGAATGGTTTAATTTATATCATGAGATCATAAACTTTCAAAATTTATTGTGGGTCCACAACACAGAACAGCAGGTACTCTGTGCTACTCTGYGTGTATGTGTGTGTGCATGTAAGACTGTGTGTGGCAGAGGGGCCTTCCACCACGTAGCCCACTACTGCTCCAGAACCATGTGGCTTTCTTACACACAAACACTAAGACCTGAGGCCCAGACTGGGTCTAGTTGTTCCCGGTATTATGGGTTTGTCCTCTCTCTCTCTCTCTCTCTCTCTCTCTCTCTCTGTCTCGCACTCTCTCTCACATACAAACACACGCACACACACTTCTAACTCCCCTTCTTCCTCTGGTATTTATGTGTTGGCAGTCGCTATGGATACAAGACACACAAACATTGTGGCAGCAGGCAGGAAGTGTGTTGGAACCACAATGGCGTCACTGCGGCTCTCGCGCTGCGACTCCTCGTCCAGGTTCTGTGCTATTATCGTTAAGCCATACGCACCAGGCGCACTTTTCACTGCTATTGGTGTTAGTATTGCTTTTTCAGCTGCGTCGCTCACTCTGTCTTCCACTCCTCGACACTTTCTCTTTGACTGTACGTGAAGCGTGGAACACTGGCTGAAAAGTCTAGGAGTGTTTTTTGTTACCTCAGTGTGTGTGTGTGTGTGTGTGTGTGTAYGGGGACACAGTGGTTAATCCTGTCTCCCAGAGCATTATTAATTTTCAGCAGTTYATGTCTCACTTGAATAACTGAGCAAGTGGTTGATGTGTGTGTGTGTCAGAAAGAGAAAGAGAGAGAGAGTGTGTGTGTGTTTGTGTGTGTGTGTGTGTGTGTGGCCCTATTGCACTGTCTTACATCAGACTCCAGTAATACTGTTTATACATCATTCTTTTTTCCTTCTCTTTTTTTTTCATGACCGGAGTCTAAATATACCCTACTGGAATAAACCCTTGAGAACAGACCTCCCTCTCCCCTCTTTGGCTAAATATATCCATCTAAGACCACCTCACCCCCTCCCCACTCTTTTCCTGCTTGTATTTTTCCCAGCCTGGTCCATCTCTCCTCCTCCTACTCCTCCTTTATCCATTCTCCTGTCTCCCCTCATTTAACAGCGGTGATTAAATTAAGGAGAAGCCTTTGCGAGATAAAGCCGTGCTACAGATAAAACAAGACTGGTCTGTCGGATCAAAATAAAATATTAGCATAGATCAAAGACCTTGCAAAAAAAAGATCATTAGTATGCTTGTACATTATATGGCTCCATGATGGCTCAGGGGTTAGGACTGTCGCCTTGCACCTACAGKGTCAGGGTTCGATTCCCGCCTGTGTGCATGGAGTTTGCATGTTCTCCCCGTGCTTGGTGGGTTTCTTCCAGGGACTCCGGTTTCCTCCCACAGTCCACAGACATGCAGATGAAGCTAATTAGCGTTCCCAAAGTGAATGTGCATATAAAGGTTAACCTATAGAGGTACCTGGATGGATGGATGGAAGTATATTATATAATTTAATTCTGAATTCCATGTCAGTAATTGTGTGAATAAGTGTGTGTTTGTGCTCTGTGATGGACTGGTACCCCATCTAGTTGACCGAGTTAGGCTACGTTTATCCCGCGACCCTTTAGGATAAGTGGTATCGATTTTTGAACAAGATGTTTGTTGGAAAAAATTACGTAACAGTGAAATAAAGCTTATTAACATGCTCATGAATTGCAATATTTTCTCAGAATGTTACTGCTGTTCAAAATTTRAAAAAAAAAAAATGCAGACTGATGTAATACAGTTATTTTCAGTTACAGTTACAATTATTTTCTCTCACCTTGCAGTGAGCGGTTTAAAATGACAAATCTTACATAAACTGCTTACCAAGCATTACAAATGATCTCTGAAAATGATCTTTATTTTCAGAGTTGGTGAATGGCCCTGAATTGCTAATATGGGTGATAATTCAGCGCGACATTGTCGTAGCATCAAACCGTAAGACTGTGGTGCTAGACTCTTCWCTCAAGGTGATTTAATCCAAGGAAATATGAGCTCCAAGCAGTCCAAGGTAAGAATCATGCATAACTAAGACTGGCTTTTCTGTTTTCAGAAACCACTGCATTTGCACACGTCCCACATAGTTCTGTCTGAGGTCTGAATACCAATGTGAAGAATTTCAATATAAAAATCCTTTTGGTTTGAGGAATGGTCAAAATAACATATCAATATACAGGACACTGCCTGGCCAGCAAAACGTCACCATTTCACAAGGGCCTGCATCATGCAAAGAAAACCACTGAGGAGATTAATATGACTGGAATTGGGTTAAGAACTGTCCAAGCCATTATCAAAACCTGGATGGTTAGTGCTGAACCGTCAACTTTGTGGTCAAAAAAAAAAAAAAATCATGAATGACCATGATCACTTAAACATTTGGAATATGAAGATGCACTGTATAAAAATTGACAGTGGAAATCGCAGCTGATGGTTTAATATTGAAATGAAGAGCATTTCCACGTGAACTCTAAACAGCTGTGTGACAATATGAAAACCACGTGTCAGTGAGACTCATTAGAGACTCATCCCTTGCTAGGGAAGAACTTTGGAGCAATGGAAAAGCGTCATATGGTCTGATAAGTTCAGACTGGCTCTGGTACCCATCATACATAGCGCCCACTGTACCGCCTCCGGAGGTACAGTGTGGTGCTGCTTCAGTTGGTCAGGTCTCGGCTCAGCTTGTGGCACTAAAATAAAGTCAGCTGACGACTTAAATGTACAAAGTTCAACTCAAAGTGAACTTCCAACACTGTAGGAATACTAAACAGTTCAAATTCTACACGATTAAACGAGCACAACTGGTACACACTGCAGGTTTTTTTGCGAGTAGCAGAATTACAGTATGTAGCGTACAGTACATTGTGTGAATCACTGCTGAGTCTACTGTGTGCACTTCTTGGGAGTGTTCACTTCATTTTGTGTTGCTAAAACAGAAAAGTTTCTTATCTTCAGTTTGAAGGACTTTCTGATAACTACGGTAATGATACTATCATGATGTACAGTATGTACAGATTAGATACCCTGAGGAGGAGATACTGGAACATTTGTATAAATATTGATTATACAAGTTAATCACTGAGCACATTTAATTAGTTTAGTTACGTTCCTGGATTTCTCGCAATGCACCTGCTTACTGAAGTCTCAGATATCACGCAGACGCAAAGGCTGAGCTGTCGTTTGATGTCAGTCAAACAATTACGTCTTTAAGACACTTTCTGCATAACGAGCCGTATTGAATGAAGTCATTGGCTGCTGATAAATATAGCCTGCAAAGACATACTGAAAGCAGAATTGCTTAGAGTTTCATAGTTAAGAAAAAGAAGAAAAAAAAACATGGTGATGTAAGTGCCATGAATCGCGAAGGTATATTCATAGAATAAGGGAAACTGCAGATAAAACAAGCGCTTATGTTTCCTGCACTGTGGTAGGCTTAAACGTCAATGTTAACATTATACTTGTTTCTCCTGCACACCCACACACGACCCCGGACTGCTATCATAAATTTCACTGAACAATACGTGTAGATGTGCAATAGGGTTTAGCTCAACGGCTGCAGCATGGCGCACTCATCTTACATTGAGAAATCCTCTAATCTCAGGACACAGCTGTTCAGAGTCTCAAGGTGACACTTATTGTTTTCTTATCTCCCCCTGGGCCCATAAAAAAAAGAAAGAAAAAAAAAAAAACAGAGACCCATCATTATCACCTTTTCGTAATGCCTCAGTTCTAGGGAAGTTAATCTGCTCGGTGACTCTTATGGAAAATAAATCATTACTCCAAACTGTCAGTTGATAATCTAATGAGACAGCGGAGCATTGGATTTACGTGCGGGTGAAGACAAATGCAAACTTGATAACGGGTTCAAGGGAGGTTGTAGCGCTGTCCTGTTCCACAGTGTACGTAAACAGAACTCAATACTCCCTGTTCACCCGGTTAAGGGAACTTCCCTCGAAAATTCCTTCATTTGGAACACTTCATTTGGAACATCAACACAGACATCACTTCTCTGTGTTACCCTGGTAACGTAAACACCTCGGATTGCCATTACTGTTGAAATTTCAGGCTCTTAAAATAAAACATTGTATTTATGTACTGTATATTAGAAAACTGCTACCAKTCTAAACCATGTATACTTTTGAAATGTGTATAATAATCTTTTGATGCATTTACGATGAGGATGATTGAKATCAATTTATACAGATTAATAGACTATGTAATGTCAAATATTTTTATTTTATAAAATTGTATATTTTATTCTACACAAAACGATTGTGTAGAATAGCTGAACATATTTATGAGAGTGAAAACTATCTTTATTTCTCTGTATGATCCCCTGCTACACTAATGCACTTATCCTAGCGTTTCACTAGTGGTTTAGAAGTTTTGACAGTATGCCGGAGACATGCCTGCCTCACATCTGAAATGCCGGCCTCCCAGGGCCCAAACATGTACGACTCGGACTAGAAGACTTGCAGAAAAGAACCACTCAGTTCTGTTTCCTGTGTAATGCACTCTGCATATGTGGGAGTCACACGACAAAAGGACGAACGATTTGGACCAAAAGACTCATAGGTAACTACTCATTTCTGTTTCCTGTACTGTACATAACCTGTGGAGGTTGTGCAATGCTTTGTGCAGGCGTGTCCGGTACCAAATGAATGGATAACTGTCCGAGACTACTTGTCCTTCTGAGTCACGTTAAAGTGTCATTTAAAAAAAACTAATTGTTCATGAACGACCTATCACTATCACGGACTTCTTTAAAGAGAAATTTCATCACAAATCCCAGTTTGACTCTAATGCCCTTGTATTACATACATAACTCCATATGTATTACATAAACTTCTTTTTCACTCCATAACTTGTTGCATAATATGTTGCTTGGCAAATTCTGAACATCTGGCATAGGGATGAACCGTCGTTCACTTTCCCTACACTGTTCCCAGTTCCCTTTGAACTGAGCCGTTTCACTCCCTATGCTTTGAAATCTTGTTTAACATACTGTAGTCGAATACCCTGTGCAGGGAACTATTAGCCGTTTGGAATATCATATTCTGAGACTTTCACATGCGTTAAAAAAACATTTATTGCCCTGTGTGGAAAAATACAGGTTGTGATCTATCTTGGTAAATCAACACCTGCAATATGATTGACTAAGCTGGAAAGTCACTTTTTGCAAGGACAACTGCACAACAAGTCCATTTCTTAGATTCATGGAAAAACAAAACCAATATTTTTTAATAATGAATCTTAAAATATACCTGCTAATTCAGCTAATGAATTTATTAAAATGATTGCTTTCTGTAAAGATGGATTTTTTCCTGCACTTGCTTCACATTTACATTCTAAAAGCATCTAAATAATGCCCTGAAGAGATTGTTATTTACTCATAATCCTATGAGCATACGCTGTATTTAAGTTTTTTTTTTTCATTAAACTTTATGCACATAAATGCATACACGATATGTATGGGTAGTTTCACTTTTATGCCTCAAGGAGTATCTTTAAAATTCCAGTGTACAATTAATGCAAATGAACACCTCATCCGTTACACATGGCATCATCATCATCATCATCATCATCATCATCATCAGCTGGTAAATAACCAGCACCTTTGCTCATGTATTCTATCAGATTGAACATGCTGCTTAGCACATACTACTAGGGATCTTAAAAACATCATGGCCATCTTTCCAAGGAAATCATATTTATTTAAAATGTCAAATCCTGTGAATCCTGGCCTTGTTAAACAGTCTATGAAAACTTTTTTTTTTAAAACCAAGACTTTAATTTTTGAAGCCTGAGATGGGCCCGCGCTTGATGGTCTGATGCAGTTGCTACGTCCGCATTAACTGAAATGCTAATCTCGCCAAAACTCACATTACTCAGGACAGATGAATTCGCTTCATGTAAACTTTGGTCTAAATGTACCGAGTCTCAACGTCAATCTGGCTGCCAAAATTCATATACACTCCTAACACAGCACGGTGCTAAAGTAAACAAGGAGCTAGCCTAGCAGGAAGCTAATAGGGAAAGGAGGCGACAGGGAGCAAATAAAGACAACAAGGGTGGTTCAGAGATACGTATGTGAGATACAAGACAAGTGTTGAGCGAACTGTTTGCATTGTAAACTGAGGTGTGAACAACTCGGGTAGGGCTGCTTGCCCTGCTGTATTTCCGCTCACAGGGAGATATGACCAGCCTCTCCGTTTCGGCCTGTTTCGTGTGTGTGTGTGTGTGTGTGTCTTGCTTTCTCCCTCCCTCCGTCTCTCAGTGTGTAGTTGTCCTTATTTGGCTCCGAGGAGAGTTTCCCTCCTGACTGTGACTCACCGCTCCTCTGACTCACACACACCACGCTAACAAAAACAGTCCTGCGTCTCTATGGAGACCCAGACTCCCTTGCCCTCCCTCTCTCCCCTGCTCACACGTCTCCCCACCCTCACTCTTTCCTCCCTCTCGCTTTTTCCTCACCGGGCTCTGGGGCGAATGCCAGCAGCTACCCGCTTTCTACCTCCTGAAGCGTAGAGAAATACAGAAAGCGCTCTGTAAAAATTACGAGCGGCCTTTTTACGGAAGACAACCTGGTTTCATATCCGAAAGGGATAATGCACRTATAAAGTGATAGTTTCAACTCAAACGTACAGAGACATTACATTATTATTAAAAGAAAATACTAGTTTCGAAAATTTTACAATTAAGATTTTGCAATGCCGGCCTCGTACTTACAGTACAGTAYGGATGGAACAATGTGCTCAAGGGTCACAATTTCCTGAGAAATGTCCAACAGTTTCAGACATGAGAGCATTTCAGTTCCAGCCCTAAATGTGCTTAAAATGATTTGCACCCGGTCTATATTCATGACCTGATTCGTTGAGTTCAACAGCTATAAATGTCTTTTGCAGTTTCGGGTGTGTTGATTAGCATGTACTGTATAGTGGCTATGTAAAATACTTCCTGAGCTCTTTGGTTTTTCGGACACTCGAGACATTTTTTCAGATCGCTGAACAGGGAAACTGATCGGATTTGGAACTTTTATTCGGATAAACCTCATCAGATCTGTCCAATCATCACGCCACTTGCGAGTACTTATTTCTAGGCAAAAATTCCTGCACTGTTTCAGAGCGTTTTTTTTTTTTTTTTTTACCTTTTTTTGGTTTATGGTTGAGGCACTGGTTCATATTTTGGGTGATCATATCACCGCCTAGGTTGAGGGCATTTCAAACGAAATCTACACATGCAGCGTGTGGGGGAAACTTGAGTTGTGTTTCGAGGATGTGATATTGCTTTAGTAGCTATGATACTGTAGCAACGGCGTGGTTGTATACTAAAAGATGAACTCATCACTATTATGTCACAGCAGTATGTGCGTGAGATGAAGTAATAAGTGTAGGCATGAACTGGGGTATTACTCATTTGCTATCGGGGAGGGGATGAAACAATCAGTCAGTGTTAGCGTGCTCGTGGTGGTACAGCACACATTCTATACTCATAATCAGTAATATTGTCTACTTTCGGGACAGTCCGTGGGTCTCTGTGATGTACAGCATCCACTACAGTTTTCTGCCACTCTTCTATATGTTTCTGTACAGCATTACATAAGCAAGCACAAGAATAAAAGGCTCTCATTTGGTTCCACAGGCTGTAACCGCTTGGGCATCATCCAGCCCATAGTTTCCTGAACACATGTTTATCATATGCAAGAAATTATTGTTTTCAMTAYGTAATGCACYGTAAATAGCCAACTTATGTAAGCAAGAATGGGTGTCCACGATGTTTAATAGGAGAGCTAAAACTACAAGGGATGTTCAAGCCAAACTAGGACTTTTGCTCTATTACACAGCATAACAGAACACATTTATGAGAGTAAAAACGACCTTTATTTCTCTATATAATCCCCTGCTACCCTGATGCACTTATCTCAGTGTTTCCCAGATGCACTTGGCAGAAAGTTTTCTCAGTACACCGGATCGGACTACCTGCTCAACGTCTGAAACACTGGCCTCTCAGGAACTCCTGTAATCACCCAAACATGTGGGATGTGGAAATAACTCCCAGCTGAGTTCCCGTAATGTGCAAGGGTTTTTTTTTTTGTGAATAATTGTGTGTACAGTTCCCACAGACAGATGCACCTCATCTGCAAGTTGGTGACAAGTTATCTTAGCATCAGGCGTTCCACTCCGTGAAGTCTTCTCTAAATGTCAATCGGTTTTCTGCCTTCATATACAAGAAATTTCATCACGAGTTCTGGTTAAACTCGAATGAATGTTGTATATAGATACAGAATACTTTAGTGAAACAGTTAGAACTGAGTAGTGACTCCCTAAATGATGACATTATATAAAAGTATTTTAAGTATGCAATGTAAAATATATTTAAAAAATGCTTTTAAAAGTCTGTTATGCTCTAATAGGTTCTTGCTGTAAACCAAACATGGTAAACAGAGAAGTTGTCACACTTTCATTCCATCTTCTAACATGAAGCACTTTGTGTTTAATTAAGTCATTTTAATTAATGTAGTCATTTTAATTTTTATTTCATACTTTCATACTTTCATTTCAAAATKTATTTATTTATTTATGKAAAGATGCTTTGTGTCAATGACAATTGTTAAATAAAATTGAATTGWACTTAATTAAATTAACTGTAGATATTCTGCATGGGTACAAAACACACTGATAAATTTTCTTCCTTAAAAATAGATGTATATACTATATGTGAAGACATCAAAAATATGAAATAACTCGTGGAGTTACGAAATCATAAAGAACAAATCGCATTTTAAGTTCTCCAAAGGAGTTTTGCTGGCAGTGTCGGTCCGGTATTTCCTAAGGTACATCCTGTACATATATCACTTCCTATATATATGCTCACTGTTTCGACACCTACAGCTGTTCACCTGGTGAAGCACATGACCTGAGTGAACCGTACAGATATTATTTATTACTTATTCTTTTACTAGTGCTTCTGACAGTGGCTTGCTAGTGTGTGTCATGCTGGTGTGAGCGGGCAAGTGGAGCAATGTTCCACATATGCAGTATAAAGTTCCAAAGAGTTCCTTTGTCTGGAAGTATGGGGCCAAAAAACAACCCCACACCAGTCCCAACATGACTGCACACCAGTGCACAAAGCAAGGTCCATAAAGACATGGATGAGCGAGTTTGGTGTAGAAGAACTCCTCAGGGATGAATTAGAGTGGAGATTGTGAGCCAGTCCTTCTCATCTAACATCAGTGTCTGACCTCCCAAATGCGCTTCTGGAAGAATGGTCAAAAATTCCCATAAACACACTTCTAAACCTTGTGGAACGCCTTCCCAGAAGAGTTAAAGCTGTTTTAKCTGCAAAGGSGGCGCGGCCAACATCCATTAAATGGGATATGTTACTTAAGTTCATATGCACGTGAAGGCAGATGAGCAAATAATTTTGGCAATATAATATACATACTGTATATTATTTTATATGAATTAGTTCGTGTTCTATATTGTTATTAACACATACAAAAATAAATTGATTCAAATTAAAGACATATTAAAGAAACAAATCTGATAGACTAGGTAAATATGATTAACCACCTTTTTTATTTTTACATCTTTTGTTTACAGTTTGTTTTAAAAAGGGCCAAAACACCAGCAAACACACCAAGACACAATCTGAGTAATTATTTTGTATTATTGTTGTAGTGACATATTTACCCATATGCATAGTCTATAATGTGTATTATGTATGACATTGCAATTTAATAAGATATGTTAATAATCATTTGTATAATAGAGACGAGGATCTGCTGTGTGTTGGTTGGTGTACCAGACACACCAGCCAGACACACGAATCCCGCAAATGAACTGCAGGAGGTGAAACCAGATGATATTCAAATTTTCAGATATGTAAAGTATAACCTTTATTCTGTGGGGTTTCAAAGTTTTCAGCGTGTACACATGTTCCCATGCTACCGTATCACTGTTACCATGGCAACAGTGTACACAAACTATAGGGGAATACACAGACTATTGTGAGAATCATAGCTAAAATCACAATCAGTAACCATCTATAAGCACTGCCC
>QMIH01000944.1:0-13186 GCA_003987875.1 Clarias batrachus
CAAATCCGAGACGAGAGGCAAAAGCGAGAAAAACGAGAAACAAAGCGAACTTGGCAACGTGAATCCGGAAAAGAAAACGCGAGAAAATCGAGGTCAGTAACGCACAATAATCCAGCAGTTAAGCCATGCGCAGCGTGCGCTTAAATGCTGGAGCAATCACCTGGAGAATGAGAAACCGGTGTGCAGACAGGGCGGAAACGGAGGCGTGGGAAAAAAGTCTGACAGACAAGGAAAACATGAGCACGTGAGCAGCACTGACAGCGTGGGAAAAAAAAAGAACAGACAGCAGACATGAGGTGGATCATGACAAAAAGTCATTAATGATAAAAGTATTATAATATATATGGTTAATTCTATAAGTAGGGGTACATGTCATGTCTATGGGCTACATTTATCGATTTTACTACTACTTATTTAATGCGATGAGTTTTTTTACTGGACCATTTTCAAGTCAATAGATCACATAATTTATTTTGCCCAAAAAAAATAAATGCATATAATGTGCTATTATAATTTGCTATTTTTGTGCTGTCCGATTTTCTAAATTTCAGGTTTGGCTCTTTAAGATGAACTATAACAAACATGTTTTGTATACAATTTTCATAAATGTTCAAACTAATGATTGAAATATGACAATCCTGTTACAAAAATTTTTGCGCATTCATTTAAATAATTAATTCATTTATTATTATTTAAATGGTTTTCTCCAAAGTCACATGTCCAATATCATGTGATGTCACTTCCTATTTAGGAGGGACATTTAAAGTGTGGTAAGTTTCTACTATTCCTATTTTCTCAATATTATTCTGTTTACATAGAGAGGATTATTAAATCATCAATTGTTCTTGTAAACTTGCTTTAGATATTATAGTTACCAATATGCATAAATGGTTATGTGGTGAATGGTCTGAGGTCTGTAATTAGCATTAAGCTCTAAAATGGCCAAAATGTCAACTGTGTTACCTAGTCACCTGTGTTACCCATCAGCTGTATCCAGGTAGTTTTTGGAGGCTCAGGTAGACTCGTAGGAAATTCCAGTCCTGAACTATCGAGGGACTGCAGCCAAGTCAAATCCTCAGAGAAACAGCTGTCAGCATCAGTCGAGGCCAAAACCGTCTTCATGGTAGAGTGAAACCGTCCCCAAACACCGGACGCATCCCAAAGAGACACATGGGGCATCCATGAGATAAGATCTCCAACCAGAAGTGGGGCACCAGGATGAGTCAGACAGGGCCAGAGGGAGTCTGGATCAATGGCAGCTCAGGAACTACTTGTGTAACATCAATTAACATCAACTGCTATACTGAACTGCCTTCCACCAAACACAAAATGTGAATGCAGATCTATTCCTGCTTTATGTTATCACCCAGATGAGGATGGGTTCCCTGTTGAATCTGGTTCCTCTCAAGGTTTCTTCCTATTGCCATCTCAGGGAGTTTTTCCTTGCCACTGTCGCCGTTGGCTTGCTCATGAGTGACTATCTGACCATTTTGATTCATACACATTCACATTTCATACAAACTTTGCGACAATGACCATTGTTAAAAGCAATATACAAATAAAATGTAATTAAATTGAATCTTTAGGCTCTGAAAGAGACACCACGGATTTAAAATCTTGCTATGTTTGCAATTCAATAAATTTTTCATTTATACGGTATATTCGTATATATAGCTCATTGTGGCCCCTGTGGCCACTCCACAACTCAAATGCAGCTGGCATCAAATGGTGACCGCATTTAGATCCCTGCCAATTAGCACAGTGTTCTTTTGTTCTTTTAGGTGGTGTAGCTTTTTCTATGCATGTCAGTTTGTTTTATGACAATTTGTTAATAGTATGTATGATGTTTTATTATTGTAATAAAACCACAACATTAATAAGTAAAGTAATTGTAACTTATTAAAATTTTAATCTTCTTTTTTTTTTTACATTTGAACACATAACCTATTAATATCAATAATATTATTATATTGTAATTATAATGCTCTTAATAGTTATTAATATTATTTCTTGTTCTAATATTTTTGACTAGTAAAATGTAATCAGAAGAAGTATAAACTCTATATCGACATGTCCACAAGTTAATGTTGATTAGTCTGAGTTTAGAGTTGTGGTTTTTCATGTATTTCTTAGAAATAATATTTATATGTCATAGTGGATAAAATGGTCCTTTCGACCAAGTAATAAACCACAAGTTAGCAATTATAGAAGGTTGTGAATAATTCCATATATGATGTATACTATTAACAACAAACAAGATTATAATTTAGAACGTCAAATTTCTGTTTGAGTTGTGGGGCAAGTTAGTCTTACTGAAAGTACACTGTTAAAAGAGGTACAAAGGAAGCAGGGGCCTGCTATTTCCTCCTTTATCGCTGATGTCAGAGTTGACTCCTTATAGTTTTGCTGTCTTGCAGTCTTTTGTTTGCACCAGTGTCAAATGATAGAATAACACAACACAACTTAAGAACAGCAGAATGAGTATGAGACGTTGCATGCTCTCTAATTTATGTGAGGAACTGTCTTCTCCAGTACTAAATCCTCTTCTATTTAGTTGGTGTAGCTTCTTCTGTATATGTTAAGTATACAGTAGGCTAAGAAATACTTACTAATTAGAATTGTAACCAAATTTAGAAGTAATCGTGCTTCTCATCATTTCCTGCAGTTAAAGTACATTTCTAACTGAGATAGTATCTCACTTGCAAAGGAAATGTTTTAATCAAAATGAGGTCTTTCTTTAACTGTGTGTGTGTGTGTGTGTGTGTGGGTGGGTGGGTTGAGAGAGAGAGAGAGAGAGAGAGAGATATGAAAAATACATGGTTTCATGGTTACATGGTGTTTTGCAAATTATTGATTACATAATAACTATTAAATATCACCTATAGTGTACATCTGGGAAACGGAGATATTATACAACACATTGAGTCACATATGAGAAGAATATTTGGTTTTATGATAATTTCTTTTTTAATTTCTTTTTTTGTTTCAGATCAAAAGCATATGCAGGTTAATATTTTTTCATAGCTTTGCGTTTATGCACCAAGGATGCCAACATTAGTGGAGGGGACTGCTTATGTTTGTCATTGTTCATAGATGAACAGAAACTTTACCCCTTATACCTTAAAAAGCCATCTCTCAACAACATCCTCAATGCTGAACTGCTTATTCTCATGTTCATGTTTCCTGTGCGCATCTCTGTCAGTTATTTTTTCCTTTAGGTTCTTTGGAGGCTTACCACTGGGGACAAGAGATAGAAGAGATAGAAGTTAGTAGCAGCTCTTCTTGGTCCTCTTATGTTCTTTGCTGGGGGGGGAATCGTCTTATGATGAACATAATTGTGTACCGTAATTGATCATCATATATTTTAATCTTTGTTTCTAACTCTCACCCTTAGGCAAAGCCTGTGTGCCTGCGTGGCATCACCAAAGTCAGGATCATTAGGGAAGGCATTGAATTTGCATATTTCTTTAACTACTTTTTTTTTTTTACTATATCTGATGGTACAGTGGATCTGGGGTTCAGTCTAATCTCACTTCATCTATACGCAGCATTTCTGTTTTTCAGTTCGCAGTCAATGTTGTAAAAGTAATCAGGGATGGGAAATTTTCTTGATCACTGCTTTGTTCTTAATGTCTCTGAAGAACCACTGAGTATAATCGTTTAATTTAAATTCAATTCAATTCAATTTTATTTATACTGAACTTACTGCCACCTAACACACAGTATAGCACTTTAAACAATTGTTATTGTCGCAAAGCAGCTTTACAATCAAATTAATTATTTAAGTTTGTATGGAATATGAATGTGTATGAATAAAAAATGGTCATATAGTCCCTGATGAGCAAGCTGAGGGCGACAGAGGCAAGGAAAAACTCCCTGAGATAGCAATAGGGAGAAACCTTGAGAGGAACCGGACTTAACAGGGAACCCATCCTCATTTGGGTGAAACAGAAAGCAGGAACTGATCTGCATTCGTACTGTGTGTTAGGTGGTAGGCAGTTCAGTATAACAGTTGTTAACAGTTGTGTGTGTGTGTGTGTGTACGTTTATACAATATCTGGCACCAAAATGATGTGGCTTTCCTGGTGGACCTGTGAAAAGGTCTTGATGTTCCTGGGGTGGATGGAATGGCAGCATAAAAAATAGAAGAAAGGTTGTGCTTAAGACCTCCACCCCTGTTGAAAAAAGGATTTTGCACTTCAAAGTAGATGGCGTCTTTACATCCTGTGTACTTTCGTCCATCAGGCCAAGGTGCCCTTCTGATTCTCGTATTGAGATGTTGCTCCTTCTGTGTTGGTACTGTAACTGCTCTTCTCTCTTTTAAGACGCTGCTTGCTACACATTTTAATAAGGGAGGGGCCCACCAACCAAACTGAATATAGTATCTTAAATAAATAAAAAAAACTTCAATCAGTCAACATGAATGCACAACAAATAAAGATGCCAAGCAATGAGCTGGTTATTCAATCATTATTAAGTTAAACATCAAAGGAAAACAACAAACACCCAAACCTCATAAATGGAGATTCAATTGTCGGGATTGTCTTTCAATAAATGTCTCTTGGTACTTATCCATAGATGAAGATAATATACTGATGAAGATGATGATGATGATGAAAAGGTTTGAGTTGACAAAGAGTACAAGAAGCAACCACTGTGTCCAAAACTTTCACCAGTTCATATAGGATCCCAAAAATAGATCAAATCCAGCAGAAATCTCAATGCCGAGATATTTCCATATGTGCTCTGTCAATGTACTAGTAGTTTAAATCTACCAACAAATGAAACGATACATGAGAAGACTGCCATGATTTCTCCAAAACCAAACAAAATCTCTCCTTATACTACTACACCTGCCTATATCTAGAGAAGGCATCCTGATTAGAGCCCCTAGAGGATGGTAAAAGAACTACAACCCCACTCAAAACAAAAGTGACAGAACTATGGGCTGTTACAGTACTGTACATAATCCTATTTAGCAGTTGTCTTGTTCCCTAGTGTAGAACTCTAAAAAAAGTAATGTTTGAGGAAGAAAAAATAGACAAATCTTGGACAGAGAGGATAAATGGATCAAGATAGGTGTAAAAGAAACCATCTACTGTATG
Source organism: Clarias batrachus (assembly GCA_003987875.1). Lineage (NCBI taxonomy): Eukaryota > Metazoa > Chordata > Actinopteri > Siluriformes > Clariidae > Clarias > Clarias batrachus. The sequence goes on from QMIH01000944.1 coordinate 5,106, forward strand.
TGCAAGTGGAAATGCATGGTCTCCTATTTTTTAATAGATTTTTATTTTACATGAATTATGAATAATGTGATGAAAACGGCATTGCAAATATCTGAAATTAACCTATAAAAATGCTGTTATGACTAATCGTTATGACTAATCGTATTAATGATATGCTAGGATTATAGGATTGCTGTTTGAGGCTGCTGAGTTTCAGTCTAGGAGCTCTACAATGGCATTGGCATCTAATTTTTTAAAGGTGCCATTTAAATAATAATAATAATAATAATAATAATAATAATAATAATAAAAACAATCAAAGGAGCTCCAAGAAATAATACTGAGTCAAGAAAGCCTATCACCTGTACAACTGTTTTAGAAATTAAAGTACATAGATTAACTAGAATTAAAGTAAAAGATAGTGGCAGAGAAAGATAGAAGAAAAGCAACAAAGTGATCATTGCATCAGATTGCATCACTAATCATTGCATCAGATCTCTGCTTAGAAAAATACCAAATAAATAGAGTGTACACTTTACAGATAATGATGGTGTGCTAAAATGGGCGGTGCAGTGAATTTTGAAATAAGGAACCCTGAAAAGCTGAATTCACACTCCTAAAATCAGACCAAAGAGCACAATGGTAAGAATGCTTCAAATATACATATTTTGAGAAAGTGAATGCATACTAGATAATGTGTATAAATATATATTAAGGTGTACATTTAATGTCAAGACTTAGTATTTTGTATTTATATATTTTTCTTTTTTTAAATATACTTTTAAATATAATTTTAAATAAACTATATAATATAATACATATCAGATAGCAGTTATATCAGAATAGTTTTCAAGAAATAATGTAAATGAATACATTTGTTTACTTAAATTTGCATGTACCTATATACAGTACTGTAAATATTCTGACACATATATTATATTATATTATATTATATTATATTATAGTAACCAAATTTATTTATTTAGATTATGTTCTTTTAAAAAGAAAATGCAATTGTAGGTACTGTACCCCCATGTTTTATTTATTATACTATGAATTAAATGTGACATTTACTCAAGTACAAAGATCTCCCATTCCCTGTCTACTTTGTAACATAAAATTATATGAATGACGTTATTATCATGACAAGTACCCTGTGCAAATTTATCATAGCAGAGGGAAACTGAGCTCTGTTTTCATGGCTGTTTTATTTATTGATCTTTGTGAGCTCTGGTGCAGGGGTCATGCTGCAAGTGTAAGGGTTTGGATTTCAGTTCATACATTACTAAAACGGTGTTCAATTTGGTAACAACAATCAGAAGAAATATATTTTAAATATATTTTAGGATCTTTTTAAAATTAAATGTATTATTTAATTTTGGCATCTTAACTTTAGAGCAAGCTTACTTGCACATTTGTCATTAATAATTGTTAGGATTATGCTTTTATAATGTGGTTACTAATGCTGTGTTAAATGGAATTTAATTTTTTATTTCTTGTAAAGCTTCCTTTTTACTAGTTAATTATTTTTCACTTAATATTTTAATTTACTGTATGTACACTAATTATATGTATAATGACTTTTACTGCTTGCAGGACAACTGTTCCAGTGCCATCACTCCACTTTTAGAGAGACATTACCTCTCACCAATGTATGCTCTGGAATTTACCTTTGGCTTCATTGGAAACCTTGTGGTTGTTCTGGGCTATATATTTTGCCTCCCTGCTTGGAAGTCCACAAATGTGTATCTCTTTAATCTGTCTGTGTCTGACCTCATCTTCCTGTGCACTTTACCCGAGCTGTCTTATAACTATGCTCACAACTTAAAAAAATTCAATTCTGCATTATGTGTGGTTAATCGCTACATCCTCCATGTGAACTTGTACTCCAGCATACTTTTCATGATGTGGGTAAGTGTGGACCGGTTCCTGTTACTGTGTCATCCACAGCGAGACCACATCCTGTTGTCTCTCAAGGCTGCATTATGTATCACCATCCTTAACTGGATATGGGTTAATGCTCAAATAGCTCCCCTCATCCTCTTTATTATCCAGGACTTGGAGGAAAATCGCTGGTCAGTGTGTCATGATTTTGCAAGTTTGAAAGGTGCCAGAGTTACACTGATCTACAGCATAGTGCTCACCATAACTGGATATGTGATGCCATTGATGGCTTTGTTTCTATCATCACATAATATGGTTTTGGTCCTCATGAAAAGAGAGGAAGTGCTTGGGACATCTTTTCAAAGGCCAGTAAGAATCCTGAGGGTTGCAGCAATCATGTTCTTGCTGCTCTATACACCCATTCATATAATGAGAAATGTTCGTCTTGCATCACGTCTTCCTGAATTAAACTTGTCACAGTGCGTCAAGGACTTGATCAATGCAGTTTACATAGTGACAAGGCCAGTTGGATTTGCTCACAGTGCCATCAACCCTGTGTTCTACTTCCTCATGACAGACAGCTTTAAAGAAGCACTGCAAGACAAGTGGAGGCAGATTAAAAGGGTGATAATGACCTTTAAAAGATTCTAATGGTACTAATGACAAGCAAGTCTGACCAATCAAAATAAAATAAAAAAAAAGACAAGACAAGACTCATAACAAGTGACATTATCATTTAAAATTGTAACTTTTAAATGCTGGCTTGTTGTAGAATAGTAAAGTGTCTAAACTGCTCACTTAGATTCTGTATATATTTTACTTGAGAGTTAAGGACAGGGAAAGGTAATCATATGGAGAATTTGTTTGATCAGTTTACTGATGAAAGCATTTTACCTTCCGCTATGGCCTTTAAGAGGAACACAGGTTGATACATAAGAAAATGCTGCAAGCAGAGAATCTGCACAGAGAATCTGTTCAGTCAAGTTCAGTTCTTCCACACCAAACCCATCTAGCTGTCTTTATAGTCCAGCTTATTAAAGTGGTTTCATTTTGTAACTACAGCTTCAGTCTAAAATAGTCTGACCATTCCCAGAACTGGAAATTATTATGAGTATTATTATTATAAAGTTCCAAGTAGGGCAGGGGTAGTCCGCTGATTAAAATTGGTCTGTTTCCTGATTTGAGCCCCAGCATTGCCAGGCTGACACTTGTTGGGACTTCAAAAGGGCATTCAACAAAATTAGAAGCATATGGAAGCATAGCATTGTCGAAGATGTCTTAGTATGCTGAAGCATTAATATTGCCTAATTCAAACACCTGAATTAAATAATTAACAGGTTTGGCCAAATACTTTTTCCCTTATAGTATAGTATAAGTTAAGATAAGATACAATAAAAAAAAGTTCCAGGAGCAATTACAGAAATTGCCAAGTCACCCTGCCTAGCGCTAACATCCATGCCACAAACTGACTTAAGTTCTTTAAATATTAACTGAACAATTTATTGAAATTCTATGACTGAACAAGTATGTAGGCATAATGCTGTCATATGCCAAATGCAGTTGATCAGTCAAAGGTGCTACCTTTGCATATTTATTGTTTGCTTTACCTGTTCTTTGATAGGATGGATTAATATTGTCTTTTATATTTATATGTCTTTTGTTTATCATAATTATTGTGTAACCTGTACAAAACAAATCCCAGTACTTGCTAAATGTAAATATTTTCCAAATAGATAAAAATAAAATATTAAAAGATAAAATAGAATAATTTACAGACATGTGCCTTTAGGGGGAGCTATTGTCTCAGCTGTAAAATATTATTATTAAACCAAAGTGCCTGTTGTTACTGAATAAAGCTAAATAAAAAGTGAGCCTATGGAATGTGATTGTTTATTATTATTATTATTATTATTATTATTATTATTATTATTATTGTTATTACATATTTTCTTCTAATTATTATTAAAATTTCTAAAATATTAAGCAAAATGTGAAATTAACTTGACAAAAACATAGCCATATAATATTTCAAATTCAAATTTTATTTGTCACATACACAACCATACACAGTATAGATATGCAGTGAAATGCATTCACCTATGCCCGTGGGAGTTTTTGGTTGTCCAAATGTTGTGGCAGCATTATGGATTTGTTGCATTACGGATTTGCACTGTTGGTTTTTAAATGAGGATAATTTGGATTAAATAACTTTCTACCTACATTGACTACACAGACAAGATGTGAAGCGATCGTGCCTGGTCTGGAAACCTCCTAAGCCTCCTAATCTTCTGAGCAGGACTTGAATCCTTGTCTTGACAGTAAGGGTGCTGTATGCTGTTCATTTGGTCATTGATTGCTTTAAATAAATTAAAATGAGTGCAAATGGCTTATACCATTGCATACAAGGCTAAATATGCTAATGTAATAAATTCCTTTGGGGTTTGCAGGTGTTTTGAGGCCCTGAAGAAGTTCTGACATGTCCTAACATTTGTGTATTTTTCAGTTACGTATAAACATATAAATGGCTAAAGTCTGATTACACTGCATTCACTAGGCTGCAGTAATATGTGTGCAGCATGTATGTACAATATTTTGGAGAAAAGGACAGTTGTGTGTGGTTATTAAAAAAACACACACAAAAAAGGAAATTACTGAAATAAAACCACAAACCACATTCATAACATTTGTGTACAAGACATTTACTGTATGGCTTCAAAATTATTTGACAATCATCCTGCTCACTCATTCACAGAAAACAATATATTCATTTACTTAGATGAACTTATACTCAGAAGTCACATTTATGGCATTAATATGGCACTACAAGAACACACATTCAGGGAAAAACAGTGCAAACTGTTCACGATGAAAAAAGGGTGTTAAGTCGATAATAGCCAACTCTTACATCCTATACACAGTCATACATCTTTGTGCCACCATCGAAAAGAAGTTTCTGTTTAACTGATGACATACAGTAAGTGAACATGGCATACCTGACATTTCCTTGGTGTTTTTTGCTGCTTACCATACACCGCTTTACAATGCACACAGACCCTGCTACTAGCAGTGGCAACATTTCTGTAACCCGAGGCCATCCATGCGCTGGTTGTACGCAGTCAGAGGTGCAGACAGATCCTTATTGTGTATCCATCCTCTTTAAAAATACAAGCGATCTGTCCCGAATCCAGACCTCAGTTGTGGTCCAGGTACCCATGCGGGCAGGAATCGCGAGTTATCATCAGTCTGTGTTTTCCTTGACAGTGATAGCTGTCTGTATCTTGGCTGCTTGTTTGCATTTGCTTTCTATCAGACAGGTGGCTGATCATTTTCACTGTCACAACTGTTTGGAAAAAAGAAAAAACAACAACATGAGCACGATAACACAATAAACGAATGTATATTATCAGCATTAATCACTAATGGCCATGCATAAAGACAATACAAGCTTTTTTTTATGTCATACAACAACTGATACTTTTATATATAAACATCAAGAAAATCTGTAAGCTACAGAACATAACCCAGTATTTTAGCCACCTGGAGCTAAAGTGTTTGTGCTAAATAACATTATAGATAGCAGTGTCATAAGCTAACCAAAGACTAAACCAAATAGCTACCGTAAGCTAAAGCTATCCAAAATGGGGTGAAATACATTAGAACGTTTACGCCACAGATGAGTGGTGTAAATGACCCTTCCTGACCCTTCCTAACCCTTCCTGTTTTCACTGTACACACATGACTGCAGCCCTATGYATGGTTYKAATACCATAATTARGTTTGCAGATGACACGACAGTGATTGGCCTCATCAATGACAACGATGAGACTAACTACAGGGCAGAGGTAAAGCACTTGGCCGAGTGGTGTGCTGACAACCACTTGCTCCTGAACACCAGTAAGACCAAGGAACTCATTGTGGTAGCACACACTCTCCTGTGGGAGAGTGGTCGACCGTGTTACAAACTTCAAGTTCCTGGGGATACACTTTGCTGAGGATTTAACTTGGTCCACTAACACCAGCCAGCGCCTCTTCTTTCTGAGACTATTAAGGAAGAATCACCTTTCTAAAGTCATAATGAACAATTTCTACCGCTGTGCAGTAGAGAGGATCCTAACCAGCTGTATTACAGTCTGGTATGGTAACTGCTCTGTCTCAGACCRTAAATCCATCCAAAGGGTGGTAAAAACTGCTCAGCGCATCATTGGTACCCCACTTCCTGTCATTGAGGAAGTCTACAAGAGGAGGTGTCTGCGTAGAGCACGAAGCATCGTGAAGGACACCTCTCACCCTGCACATGAACTGGTTTCTCTCCTTATATATATCCTTCCCTCTGGAAAAATGTTCAGATGCCTAAAAGCCAAGAGCAGCAGGCTGAGGAACAGTTTTAACCCTACAGTGGTTACCTTATTGAACACAACTTCACTGATGCCCTTACATAGACGGTACCACCATCACTGATAACCCAACATTCCTGTTTAATACCTTTGTAAATACTTCCTGTTCTTCATTTGTACAGTCTGCACATGGACCGTATACTCACTCACTCATCATCTATACCGCTTAATCCTGTATTCAGGGTCACAGGGGGCCTGGAGCCTATCCCAGGAGACTTGGGGCACATGGCAGGGTACACCCTGGACAGGGTGCCAATCCATCGCAGGGCACAGACACACACACACACACATACATACACTCATTCACACACTACGGGCAATTGTGGAAACGCCAATTAGCCTAACCTACATGTCTTTGGACTGTGGGAGAAAACCGGAGTACCCAGAGGAAACCCACCAAGCACAGGGAGAACATGCACACTCCATGCACACAGAGTCGGGAATCGAGCTTGGCCGGGGATCAAACCCGGACCCTGGTGGTGCAAGGCGACAGCGCTAACCACTACACCACCGTGCCGCCTGGACTGTATACTAATGTGTATATTCATATATGTAGATGTGTGTATAGGTATACTCTGCATTTCCATCCAGCGGCTAAATTACTCATATTTATTCATACTATTGCACATAATGTAAATTCACTTATATATAGTTTCTGTATATCTTTATTCCACATATTTATAATCAGATATATCTGTAGATTTACAATTATTCTGTACATTAATTTATCCATCTATGCTCACTTTACACTGTATATTCATATATATATATATTCTTTCTGTAAGACAACTTATACATAGACCTTACTTTTATCATACAAGTTTTATAAATCTGTATATACGTTTATATTGCACTGCTAACACTTCTGCTTAGTGGCTAACTGCATTTCGTTGCCTTGTAACTATGTGCAATGACAATAAAGTTGAATCTAATCTAATCTAATGAGATTCATGAACATAATCAGGCATTATCTCAGTCACCGTGAGCTAACATGGTTGTCTAAGCTCCATAAGACAGTATGTTAGCATGATTACCAGTGTTATCTACATGCTACCCTAAACTATGTAAGTGACATTGAAAGACAACGTTTCATATAGGCTGACCAAAGCTAGCCAAACGAGGAAAAATTAAATAATACCAGTTTTATAGTATCAGAATAAGGATTATATGGGACTTAATAACTCACCCATGGTAACAGCTTGCTGGAGTCTCAGTGTTGCTCTGAGGAAAAGCTAAACTCCTCCCAATGTCCAGAACATTCTTTACCCTTTATGTTAGAACGATTACTGTATTTAACTTCAATTCAGGTGTAAAAAATTGTACCATCAGAGGTCTTTTCCAAAGCATTAAAAACTAAACCAAATAGCTACTGTAAGCTAAAGCTGTCCAAAACTGAGCAAAATACACCACATTTACACCACAGCTGATATTGACGAACATCTGTAATCTACATAAAGCATTATCTCAGCCACCATGAGCTAACCTAATTGTGCTAAGCTACATAAGGCAGTATGTTAGCATGATAACCAGTGTTCTCTACATGCTGCCCTAAATTATGCAAGTGACATTGAAAGACAATGTTTCATATAAGCTGACCAAGGCTAGCCTAAATGAGGAAAAATAAAAGGCTTAATAACTTGCCCCATGGTAACAGCTCGCTGGATTCTCCTACTCTGTTCTCTCTGGACTTTCAGTGTTGTTCTGAGGTAAAACTAAACTGCTCCCACTGTCCAGAACATTTTGGATCCTTTATGTTAGGACAATTATGTACCTTCAATTCAGGTGTACCTTAAAAGGTAAAAATATATTTAAAAAATAAATAAA
>QMIH01000944.1:13339-114800 GCA_003987875.1 Clarias batrachus
TATATATATATCATCTTTTCCATACCCCCTGCTGAAAAAAAAACAGCATAGATCTGCATGATTTATATGCGGCTCTATGCTGGTTAATACTGGTATACCAGCATAACTGATGGAAGTCAGATGTTTTGGCGGTGGGACCAATTTTTTTTTTTTGGTAACCGTCAAAATAACTTAAAATGTTCCATCATTTTTAACTACGCACATATGTGTAATGTTTTATATCTTTATTTGTTAATGTACACTCACATACCAATAAAACATTGTGCTTTTGTAAAGTAAAGAAATTAAACAGGGTGCGCTTTCTACCCTCTCAGTCTCCCAGAAAATCTTTTTGAAACGTGTAACTAAAATGAACTAGAAAAAAAACACATACATATCCATATATCTATACATATACAGCCATAGAAAGCTTAAAGTGTCTACTTTTAAATGTAGCAAGCTTAATCAAAAATAAATGTTCTCAGTTTATGTAATCCATATGAATCTAAGGAGAGGCCCCCACACGCTGTTCATAGGGAAACAGTCAGGGTAATCTACATACAAGGCCACACCCCCAAACACACACACACACACACACACACACACACAGTAGATCCGATAATTGTCCTGCGCATGTGGAAGATGTTAGGTGCTGTAATATATGTCCCATACAATATGTGTTGTACCGAGTGAATTGACTGAAAAGGAACGAATGGTTACGTCTATAACCTCTGTTCATTTTATATTATCAGAATAAGGATCATATTAGATTTAAAAACTTACCCATGGTAACAGCTTGCTGTATTCTCCTCCTTCGTTCTCTGTTGGAGTCTTAGTGTTGTTCTGAGGTAAATCTAAACTCCTCCCACTGTCCAGACGTCGTACTCCTCTTAAAAACCGCACTGCCAGCGGATGAGCCCCTGGTGACACTCCATCATGGCCAACATGACAGGCTGATATAGCCGCCAGGTACACTTTAATAGTAGAGAAGGAAAGGCCTTTTTCTAACAGTTCTTGTAGAAAAGACAAAACCTCCACCATGGAGCACTGATATGGAAGAACATTACGTTCCTGACACCATTGCTCAAAAGCTCGCCACAAAAGCATATAAACCTCTAGTGGACGAGGCCTGAGGACTCTGAATTGTCTCAATTATATTCGGAGGAAGCCCTTTAGCTCTCAAATTGGACCTTTCAACAGGTAAGCATGCAAGTTCCACAGCTCGGGCCGTGGGTGAGCCACGTCCCCCCCGCCTCAGACAGAAGGTCCCTACTGCCCTGCCGAAGCGCTCACAGATCTGAGCTACCACCCCTGGGTGTAACCTCCATTCCCTCACAAGCAGGCCCCCTTTGGAGAGAAGGTCCGTCCCCAGATTCAGGTGCCCTGGAATGTGAGTGGCCCTGAGTGACAGAGATTGAACACTGGACCATAGCAATAGAGAATTAGAGTTTCAGCAGGGGAAGTGAACAAGTCCCCCCTTGTCGCGGTAAATACACCACTGTTGTGTTGTCTGTCCTGATCAGAACATGATGGTTTGTCAGAGTCAGACGAAAATGTCTCAGGGCTGAAAACACCGCCAACAGCTTCAAATAGTTGATGTGAAGCCTGCGTTGTTCCTGTGACCACGCCCCCCCTCACGGCGGAGCCATTGCACAGAGCGCCCCAGCTGCTCAGAGAGGCATCTGTTGCCACCACTTTGCGAAACGACACTCTGCCTATCGGAGAGCTCTGGCGTAACAGCCTGGGTTCCCTCCAGAGCAGAAGAGCTGACATGCATGATGGAGTCACTGTCATCCTCCTGTTAAGGTGTCGCGCCACACATAGGCGGTGAGAGCGCACACAGTGCTGAAACGCATGCATGTTCAGCAACCCGAGAGGCACCACCGCGATCATATACGCCATCATTCCCAATAACTGTAAAAACACTCTGAAACTAAGTTTGTGTTGCAACTGAAACTGAGCAAGGCAGCGCTGAAACACGGCTATTCTGTGCTCTGACAAATGTGCTTGGCTGGTAATGGAGCATATCTTGAGACCCAGGAATGAAAACTGTTGACTCGGAGTCAGTGAGCTTTTCTTCATTTTTACTGAGAACCCCAGAGTCTGAATGTGAGACAGAACTATCGCTGTCTGTTTCTCAGCCTGTTCACTTGAGCTCGCTATTAGCGCACAGTTGTCTAAATAGGCCAGTATGCGCATGCCTCTCTCCCGAAGAGGAGCCAGCACTGCCTTGACGCACTTCGTGAACATTCGGGGAGCTATCGACAGACCGAACGGCAACACTAGGTACTCGTAGGCCAAACCTCAGAAATGTTCTGTGTCGCGGAAAGATATAAAGCTATATGGAAATAAGTATCCGTGAGATCGATCGGAGTGAACCAATCCCCCGGGCCTACTGCACTTAGCAATTGCCTCAGTGTAAGCATTTTGAACTTGTACGTTCTTTAAAACGTGTTCAATGTTCTCAGGTCCAAAACCGGACGTAGTCCTCCCCCTCTCTTCGGAATGACAAAATAACGGCTGTACCAACCTGAGTTCGCTTCCGAAGGAGAAACCACTTGAATCGCCCCTTTGCTCAGAAGAGAATTTATCTCCTGCCGAAGCACTGCTGCGGCGATGTCTGACATACGGCCGTGAAGTGCAAAACAACTTAACAAAACCGAAAACAAAATAACATTCAAAGACAAAATAACAAATTCAAAACCAAATTAACAANTTTGTTATTTTGTTTTGGGTTTTGTTAATTTGTATTGCACTTCTCGGGCAGTCAGATACGAACCGGAAAAGGTAGGTATAGTTTGCGAATGAAATTCTTACCACTGATTGGACGAGACACCTCTCACTCAAGATAAACAGGAAGTAGGAAATTGTGTCTCTAACTTTGTTTCTTGTGTGTTCTGCAAAAAAAAAATAAAAAATTACATTTTTCATTAGAAAGCAAGGAAATGGAATTTATTCAACGTTACTTTGAGGACGGACATTCGTTTGCCGTGATTTTGGATATGCTGATGACATATCACGGTATAAAGATTAGTTTGCGAACTGCTGTGTCTCTTTAAAAAAAATTCCACAAGAACTGCAAAAATTTGGCAGAACGCCATATTTGAAACCACAATAAGGACAGTACATATTTGCACATTCATACACACACAAATCTATCGCCGCTACAGTACTTCCTGTATATCTTGAGTGACAGATGTCTCATGCAATCAGCGGTAAGAATTTCATTTGCAAACTATACCTACCTTTTCCGGTTTGTTTCTGAATGGCTGAGAGGTGCAAACCAAATTAACAAAACCGAAAAATAAATAGCAAATTCAAAATCAAAATAGCAAAAACGAAAACATATTAACAAAATGCAAAACAAAATAACAATTTAGTTTTGGTTTTTGTTATTTTGTTTTTTAATTTGTTATTTTGATTTGGGTTTTGTTATTTTGTTTTTGAATGTTTTATTTTGTTTTGGGTTTTGTTATTGTGGTTTTTAATTTGTTATTTTGCTTTCATTTTGTTAAGTTGTTTTGCACTTCTCGGCCACCGTACTGACACCACGGTGTTGATTATGGACAAAAAGCATGGCAGCTTTGTGCGAAATTGCAGTCGGTATCCCATAGCGACTGTGTTTTGCACCCATGTCGAGACTGCACATGCATGCCACACAAGAAAACGGGAAGCCAGCTGGCTCACATTGAGCACCACAGGGGGCATTACGCTGGAGTGCAGCCTCATAGATGACAATCAGTGACTGAACTGTAAACATTTTGGGCACTTTTTGTAAGCCCCTGAGAACTTTCCAACATGCCCCAACTGGGGTTTATAACATAGAACACTCGTGTTTCCGGGGGTGGGGAGGTTAGGGGTGTGCTTGGGAGAAATGCAACATCGTTTGGGACTGATTCCCTGAACATAATCTAGCGGCCTCTTGGGCGGCTTTGAGAGAGGAGAAACAGCGTCTCCCTGCTGCCAGAGCTCCTCTCCCTTTAAAGTCTGAGCTAGGAGGAGTGTGGATTCTTCCTCCTGGCTGCTGAATCCTTCCAGAGGATCGGTGGGGGGCCCCTGTTCCAGACTGACTAATGCGGGTTTTGACCGGGAGGTTGCCGTTTCATCGGGCGAAAGCCCGCGCTAGCCGATGGTGGCGGGTGCTTAGGAAAGAGCCGCGGGATGATCACTTTTTGCGCCTGTTTGGGTTTTGCTTCTCGTCGCGGGATGATGGCTCGCAACGCATCCGCCTACTTTTTGACAGAATTCTTGACAGAATTCAGCGCCTAGACGGTGCTTGCTTGAGCGCGGTATATTTTCTCTAGATGTGCGGAAGAGAATCTGCAGTGTTTGGACGGAAGGACGGTAGGACCAGACACTCCGTGGTTATGTGAAGGTGCCAAATAAGCAGCTAAAGACAGCTCCATTGGCGGTGGTCCCACTAGTCCTGCTTTCTCCACTCTGTCCAACTCTAAATACTGCCCATAGCCTGGTACTGTTACCCGGGTCAACAGCGGCTTGTTTAATGACGCCGTTAGCACACTGACAAAGTCGGGAAACATTGGCAAGCAGTTTCTAACCGTTGGCAGTTCCGGAGGAAGAAAGAATCCCGAGAACCTTGACGGCTTCTGAGCCGGCGATGGGGAGGGCCTCTGCACCTCCAACTTCTCGGCTGCTCGTCGGTAGAGAGCGAAAAATTAATTGTCGTCCCGAGCCACTAACGTAGTAGCACCGGTAGCACCGGAGCTCTGAGTCGACAGTAAAATTTCCTATTCGTCCTCTGACAGGCTGTGCGTTTCCAGACCGATGTTGAGCCCGTCATCCTCCTGGAAAGCAGGCTCCTCACAGCCCGGCTGCTCGCCGGCGCTGTAGGAAAGCTCACGGTCCTCTGACCCCTCAAAATACTCCATTTGCTCTGCCCAGCTAAGCGGGGGGACTTCTGCCGCAAATTCCTCTTCAGCAGACACAGGCGAAACTGGGACTGCTAATTCAGAGAGGAGGGGATCTTGCTGAGCGACTGTATTCTTCCCTTGTGTTCTCTCCACAAATGTGACCCATCTTTCTAGCATAGAACGCCGGAGTTGGCGACAGAGCGCACATGACTTGTGGTCGGCTAGCGCTCTCCTAGCGTGGAGAATACCCAAGCAGACGGGGCACGCTTCGTGCTGGTCCTTCTCATGCAAAGAGAAGCCACATCCCTGAGGACAGGGGCGTATAGCGGACTTCTTCCTTGCCACAGTAGCTTCCATGCTCACAATAGTTAGCACCGTTAGCACCGCTAAACAGAAGCCAACCAGACCAGACAGAGATGTAGCTAACATTCACTGACACTGGACTTAAAATCAGCGCTTCGCGGGTAGACGACTCACCAATTGAGGCTGTTGTCGCTAGCACCAACAAGAACAGTTAAGCTGATTTTAAGTCTAGTTTTGTAATGAAAACACGTAGAGTTGCTAACAGCAGCTAGAAAACTCTACCAAACAAGGTGTTCACAGCGAGGTGAAGAGCGTAAGAACTGAGAGTCAACCGTTGTGACGAGGGTTTAAATTTTAGGTGGGGCTACACCTACGTCACCACAGGTTTGACTGCCTTTAAGGCGTGAATATAGGTGGCTTCAGCCAGGACACGAGAGGGCGTGATATCCCATATGTGTTGTACCGAGTGAATTGACTGAAAGGGAACTAATATTAATTTATTTTTCCTCATTTTCTTACCAGCTTTGCCAGTTTATGTGAAATATTGTCATTTATTGTCACTTACATGGTTTGGTTAGCATGTAGATAACACTGCTAATCATGCTAACATACTGCCAATGTAACAGGTTAGCTCACAGATGGCTAAGCTAATACCTTACAGTATGTACTGTAGATTACAGATGGCTGTGGTGTAAATGTTTATAATATATTCACCCCGTTTTGGATAGCTTCATGTTATGGTAGCTATTTGGTTCAGTTTTTGGTTAACTTATTACACTGCTGTCTATAATGTTATTTAGCACAAACACTTTAGGTCCTATTGCCTAAAGATTGCAAAAGTTTTTGTTGTCTTTATTCATGGTCAATAGTTATTCATGATTATTAACAGTAATTTTATTATCATCATGCTAATGTTTCTTTTTACTTTTTTATAATCCATTGTGAATATGAAAATGATCAGCCACCTGGTTTATAGAGACCAAATGCAAACAAGCAGGCAAGTTACAGACGGACCATCACTATGTCATGGGAACCTCGACCACGACTGGGGTCTGGATCCCGGACGGATCTCTTGTATTTTTTTTAAGCAGTTGACCACACGATAGGCCTTCACCTGTGACTAAACACAACCAGCACATGGACTGGCCTCAGATGCCAGGAATGTTACCACTTCTGGTCACAGGGTCTGTGTGAATTGCAAATCAGTTTATGGTAAGCAGCCGTAAACACCATGGAAATGCCAGGTATGCAATGTTCACTTGTGTCAAAAAATAAGAATTGCTTTTTGAGAGAGGCACAAAGATGTATGACTGTGTATAGGGTGTAAAAGTGGGCTTTTACAAACCTAACACCCTTTCTTCATAGTGCACTGTGCCTGTTTCCACTGTTTTACCCTGAATGTCTGTTTGCACGGCCATATGTACAGTATGCCAGAAATCTGCCTTCAGTGTATATGATCATCTGTGTCACTCTTCCCTCAATCCTGGACATTTACTTTACACTAGGTGAAAGAGGTGACATTTACTGTTTATACTGTAAGTAAAGTTACACTTATATGTTCATACGTAAGAAAAATACACGAATGTCAGGACATGTCAGAACTACTTCAGGGCACATAAACCTGCTGACCCCTAAATAAAGAGTGAGGGCCACGCTCACTCATATACACTCCTGTGGTGTGAAAGTAACTGTGTGAAAGTGTCCCTGAGAGGTTAGTCTCATGTTTTGTTTTTGTTATTATTTTTTTTATCAAAACTTATTTGCTGTTCATTGTTAAATTATCATATTGTTACAATGTGCATATTGTATATATTGTTACATATTACACAATGTTAATATTGTTTGTTTTGGCCAATAAAGCTGATTTTATACTGATTCTGTTTTATATTTTACATACTGGTTTTACATATTGGTTGGCCCAGCTACAAAGAACTGTATACATATGTCATACAAAATAAAAGCTAATTTACTAAACTAAAGTTATTTGTCTTAACCACTGTGATAGTCTTAGTTTGTGTTATTTAAGTTTTTTTTTTGTGAACAATAATTTTGTTCTTTAAATGTTCTTTCTGTTATTTGAATGTTTGTACCTATGTACAATAAAGTTTGTACTTATTGTTGTTTGTAAGGAGACTGAGAGTAACGTAATTTAAATTCTCAATATGTATGTACTGTACAAGTCGCAGTATAAAGTTGACTTTGACTATGAGATCTTAACCACCAGCTCAAATCTGCCCCCTAGTATTCACCATAAGCCACTGCAGCAAGTTTGCGAGTTTGTTTGCTACCATACACAAACATTTTTTTTTTTTTGTGATCTGATCTTCAGCAGTGATATTCTAGATAGAAATAAACACATGCACACACACACACATTGAAACAAAGGCTGAGCAGATGGTTTGGCAACACACTGCATAAATGTTCATATTTTTGTGCATGTGTGGTTTGCCATAGGTGTAACCGTGACAATTCAATTATGACTCAGTAAGGTTACATCAGCAGGATTAAAATTCTATTTTGGACCAGCATTTATAATTGTCATAGGTTATTATATTATTCTCTTCTTATTTAATTGTGTACATTTCTTCGGGTTTATTGTTTATTCTATTAATTAATTTATTTATTTTGTATGTGCTTACCATGTATAGTCTTATTTTCTTAGGTGACCGTATAACAGAAAATTCCCTGTTTACTATGTGCTTGTCCATTAAATTCCAATAGATTTTTTACATTGTTGTTGCTCCACATAAAATTGTTTAAACTTTATATGGATATACGTGTATGCTTTTCATGTGTGCGCAATGAAATATGTCAACTGATATGAACTTGGCTCCATGATGCAGAAGCTTGCAATCCCTCCTCCACCCATTTTATATTCTAGTTGCCTTAAATGTTTTTACATATTTATCTTAACAACTTTAAGTTCCTTCGGGTCCACATGACCTCACCTGATCTCTGAACACTTCTGTCTTGATTAGAAAGCCACAAGTGCCTGGATTTTCTGAGGAGATTTAAAAAGTCTGGCGCATGCTCCAGTACAGCCTTTACTACTGTACCATTGAGAGCATCCTCACAAACTGCATCTCGGTGTGGTACAGCAACTTCACTGCTTTGCACGGAAAAGCAATTCATAATTCGTGCAAAGAATCACTGGTATTCAGCTGGCCAGCATGGATGACATTTACAAGAAGTGCTGTGTGTATATGGAACCGTAACCTCATTCAACACATTTTTATTTATTGTAAATAGGCCACAAAATTTGGTAAGTTTTCATTGGCCTATTTACAGTAAATGAAAAGAAAGAATTTATTTAAAAATAAATACATTTTCAATAGCTTTTTGAACAAGACCTCCAAAAGCCCTGGATACTGATGTCACTTAATGTCATGTCACTTAATATAATAATATGGTGTGTGTGTGTGTGTGTGTGTGTGTGTGTGTGTGTGTGTGTGTGTGTGTAGGATGTGTAGTGTGTTTGTCTGTAGTGTGTGTGTGTGCGTGTGCGTGTGTGTGTGTGTAGGATGTGGTGTGTTTGTCTGTAGTGTGTGTGTGTGTGTGTGTGTGTGTGTGTGTGTGTGTGTGTGTGTGTGTGTGTAGTATATATGGGGCATGATTAGTGTGTAGTATGTGTGTCCATTGTGTGCTTTTCGTGAATGACCCAAAATATCTTTGTTAAGTTGAGCCCATTACAAGCATGTTAAGACCCCCCAAAGGACCAATATGGTAATATGACAATACCAATATGATATTTTTATAAAAGAAAAATTATTAAAATAAATGAATAAAAATCTAAATATTGTAGTTGCAAGCAACAAATATAGGGCCCAAGCATCTGTGCCATAGCCACCCGGCTGCACCACAGAACCTGTGTGCCTTTTGAGTATGTTAAGACCTCCAAAAAGACAATGCTGCCTGGGCGCACTGTCCCACTTTTCTGCCTTTTGAGCATGTAAAACCTCTAAAATAACCCTGATGCTAATGTCTCTGAATATGGCATAAGTCTGTGCAAGTGTGTATGAGCTATGCAGCAAAATCGTGTGTGAGCAGTGCATGGGGCCCAGACTCTCAGGATTCCTAATGGCAGCAGATTCCAACCTGTCTGCAAATTTTCAGGATTTTTTTCCAAATGTTGGGAAAATATCCTTAGGAAAACAATAGGACCCTTCAAAAACTATGATGACATAGGGGTGATGTCATAGTGCCTGGGCCCTAAAAAGAGAATCCTTAGAACAACAAGAGGGCCCTTGCATATTTATAACATCAGCTCTATTAAAACAGCATCATGAGAGCAATGGTGATGATGTCATAATCATGTCATCATTGTGTCGTCATAAAGCTTGGGCCCTAATAAAATAATAATTCTTAGAAGGACAAAATGGCCTTTGCACATTTATGACATCAGCACTATTAAAGCAGAATAACCAGAGTGACGGCAATGATGTCATGGTCATATCGTCGTCATGCTGATGTCATAACACTTGGGCCCTAATAATCCTTAGAAGAACAAGAGAGCCCTCGAACATTTATGAAAGCAGCACTAATAAAACAGCATTATGAGAGTGACGGCAATGACATCTCGTCATTGTGCTGATGGCAGAGTGCTTGGGCCCTAATAAAATAATAATCCTTAGAAGAATAAAGGGGCCTTCGCACATTATGACATCAGCACTATTAAAACAGTATTATCAACCAATGGCGATGACGCCATAGTCATGTACACGATAGAGGCAGACAAAGACAGAAGAAAAGCAACGAAGTGATCATTGCATCAGATTGCATCAGTGATCATTGCATCAGATCTCTGGTTAGAACAATACCAACTAAATAGAGTGTACACTTTACAGATAATGATGGTGTGCTAAAATGGGCGGTGCAGTGATTTTTTCAATAGGGAACCCTGAAAAGGTGACTTCACACTCCCTAAGTCATCAGACCAAACAACACAATGGTAAGAATGCTTAAAATATACATATGTTGAAAAAGTAAATGCGTGCTAGATAATGTGTATATATTAATGTGTGTATTTAATGTCAAAGCTAAGTATTTTGTCATGAGCTTTATATAATTATGAACAAACTATATAATATAATATAATAAATATAATATTTACAAAGTATGTTAGTACAGTATGTGCAATTAAAGTAACCAAATATAAATAATGTTTAGATTATATTTTTGTTTATATATTTTTTGTTTTGTTTTATGAATATAAATACCCCCCATCCTCTTTCCTTAGAAGAGGGAAAAAGGTTTCTAACTGGTAACAAAAAGCATAAGAAATTTTTTAGAAGAACTTACAGCAACTACATTTTGTCTTGGGGTGTGTGTGTGTATGCCTTTGTGCCTGCCTGCATGTGTCTGCATGTGTGTGCATGCATACATGCGTGTTTGTGTGTGTGTGCGCGTGTGTGTGCGTGTGTGTGCGCGTGCGTGCGTGTGTGCGTGTGTGTGTGTGTGTGTGTGTGTGTAAGGTCAAATGTTACAAATTCCATTGAAGGGCATGTATTCATAGTAATATACATGTTAATATAAATGCATGTAAAATACATGTAACCACCCATCCGTCTATCTATCTATCTATCTATCTATCTATCTATCTATCTATCTATCTATCTATCTATCTATCTATTGATTCAGCAATTACTCTATTTTGGCATCATAATTTCTGAGCATAATTTCAATGTGTCATTACTAACTGTTAGGATTATGGTTTTATAATACACCCCACTTAGTGTAGTTCCTAATGCTATGTAAAATGAAATTCAGTGTGTTATTTGTTGTAGTGCTTGGTTTGTTAAGCTTCCTTTTGATTAGCTATTTATTTTTTACTTATAAATGTCATTTACTTTATGTACACTAATTATATGTACAATACATTCTAATGCTGCAGGAGAACTGTTCCAGTGCCATCAGTCCACTTTTAGAGAGATATTACCTCTCACCAATGTATGTTCTGGAATTTATATTTGGCTTCATTGGAAACCTTGTGGTTGTTCTGGGCTATATATTTTGCCTCCCTGCTTGGAAGTCCACAAATGTGTATCTCTTTAATCTGTCTGTGTCTGACCTCATCTTCCTGTGCACTTTACCCGAGCTGTCTTATAACTATGCTCACAACCTAAAAAAATTCAATTCTGCATTATGTGTGGTTAATCGCTACATCCTCCATGTGAACTTGTACTCTAGCATGCTTTTCATGATGTGGGTAAGTGTGGACCGGTTCCTGTTACTGTGTCATCCACAGCGAGACCACATCCTGTTATCTATTAAAGGTGCATTATGTATCACCATCCTTAACTGGATATGGGTTAATGCTCAAATAGCTCCCCTCATCCTCTTTATTATCCAGGACTTGGAGGAAAATCGCTGGTCAGTGTGTCGTGATTTTTCAAGTTTGAAAGGGCCGAGAGTTACACTGATCTACAGCATAGTGCTCACCATAACTGGATATGTGATGCCATTGATGGCTTTGTTTATATCATCACATAATATGGTTTCGGTCCTCATGAAAAGAGAAGAGGTGCTTGGAACATCTTTTCAAAGGCCAGTAAAAATCCTGAGAGTTGCAGCAATCATGTTCTTGCTGCTCTATACACCCATGCATATAATGAGAAATTCTCGTCTTGCATCACGTCTTCCTGAATTAAACTTGTCAGAATGTGTCAAGGAATTAATCAATTCAGTTTACATAGTGACAAGGCCGATGATATTTGCTCACAGTGCCATCAACCCTGTGTTCTACTTCCTCATGACAGACAGCTTTAAAGAAGCACTGCAAGACAAGTGGAGGCAGATTAAAAGGATGATAATGACCCTTTGATAAAGATAATTATGTTAATTATGTTAATGATAAGCAAGTCTGACATATGAAAAAAAGGTCTTAGAAGAAGTGACTTTTTTTTCCCAAGCTTACTGTAACTTTTAAATGCTGCCTTGTTGAAGAATAATAAAGTGTCTAAAACAGCTGTATATACATTTTAGTGCAGAGACAAGCACAGGGAAAGGTAATCATCTGAACAAATCAATCTTTAATCAGGTAATTACATTACAAAACTGATGAAAGCATTTTACCTTCTGCCACTGCCCTTCAGAGGAGTGTTTCAAGCAGAGAATTTGCACAACTGTCAACGTGCGGTTTGATTACAGCTTCAGCTTAAACCAGTCTGGCCACTGATGAATTTGTTTCCCAGAACTGCTCCTCATTTTTTTTGCTGGCACCATTCTGTTTATACTAGAAATTATTATGAGTTAAAATTCCAAGAAGGGCAGGGATAGCCCGGTGGTTAAGATTGAACTGTTCCCTGGTTTAGGCCTTTGAGCAAAACCCTTCACCTTCAACTGCTTTGATACAATCAGCAGTCGAGCTGGAACCCAGCTGTAAGGAAAAATGTCAATGAGAATAAATGAGATAAGATATGAAAAGAAAAGACTACAGTATATACTATATACACTATATGGACAAAAATATTCAGCCAAACCTGCAATGACCTGCAATGTAGCCAAATACATATACTTCAATATGGTCATCCTTTTGCAGCTATAACAGCTTTCACACATCTTTGAAGTCTGTTTACAAGATTTTGCAGTGTTTCTGTGGGAATTCTTGCCCATTTTGTAGAGTGGTCAGGAGGTCAGGTGTTGGATGAGAAGGTCTTCTTTCCAATTCATCCCAAATGCGCTCGATGGCATTGAGGTCAAGTTCTTCCACACCAAACATATAAAACCATATCTTATCTGCCACAAAGTTGGAAGCATAGCAATGTCCAAGGTATGCAAAAACATTATGTTTCTTAATTGAAACACCTGAATTCAATAATTAACAGGTTTGGCCAAATATTTTTGTCCTTGTGTGCGATAAAATGAGATGAAAAATTTAAATGAAGCAGTTTCCGGAGTTACCAAGCCTGCCTAGCACTAACATTCATGCCACCAAATCAGTGAGATTCCTTAAATATTAACTGGAAAATGTATTGGAATTCTATGATTGAACAAGTATCCAGTCCTATATCAAATTCAGTTGAACAGTCATAATACCTTTGTTGGGTGAAGGTTCCTTCTTTAATTTAGTTTCTGCATATCCGACTTAATCATATTTCAATTTTGCTCTTGTCTTTGATATGTATAGAATGTCTTTTGTTTATCTTAATTATATTGTGTAACCTATATGAAACAAAATCATAGTACATGGTAAATTTTATTATTTCCCAAATTGCCAAAAATAAAATAATAATATAAAAAGCTAAAATACAATAATTTACAGACATGTGCCTTTAGGGGGAGCTATTGTCTCAGCTGTAAAATACTATTATTCAACTAGAGTGCCGGTTGTTACTAAATAACTATGAATAAAAAGTGAGTTTCTGGAATGTGATTGTGTTTTTTTTGTAATTATTACATAATTTTCTAATAATTGTGTTATTAAAAAGAAAAATATTAAATACAATTCGCAATTAACCTGACAAAAAAGAATACCCACATAATATTTCACCTATGCCAGTGGGAATTTTTGGTTGTCAAAATGTATGGCAGCATTATGGATGTATGGACACTGTTGTTTTTATGTTAATTTTGTGATTAGTATTGTTTGGATTAAATAATCTACCTACATTGACTAAACAGAAACGATATGTAAGCAATTGTGCCCACTACTGAACTAGCTAATGCACATAGAGTATACTGTATGTCAAACTTTGAGTGCCACTAAATAATTCCTCCAAGCAAGAAATATATATTTCTGTATACTGCAATTTGCCAAACCATTACATCAAGAAGCATCAATAAGGAAAAATATGGAATTTAACATCCGAGATGTGTTGTATGAAACCTGGCTTTATGAAGGTTGAGCACAGTGTAAACCATATTATTGTACAGTACTGGTAAAAACTGTGAATATACTCAAGAGACATGCAAGCACTTGGTGTACACATAAAATACATATGCTGTGTGTGGGAGGCTGTGGTAATTGCCCTGTTCACCATTTCATTCATTCATTCATTCATTCATTCATTCATTCATTCATTCATTTATTTTCTTACCTCTGTTATGAACTTGCACAACCATCCGTCAATTGATACAGCATTATGCCAACATTATTTGATCAAAGTCAAACATTAATGTACCAGTTCTATTGTGAGTGGATGACGTTGCATCATAATTACAAATACCTATATGACAGTGTCATACAACGTTAGAGTTCCTGTTTATGTTTTACCATCGTGTTGAGTTTGCAATTTGCAAATGTCTTACTATATGTGAGAACACATTGTGGAAATGCTTTTTCTTCCATGACTTGATCTGAACTACTTATTTCTTGCTGCCCTCCCTTTCTGTGAAAAGTTCTCTTTCAGCCTTTTATGGTCACTAAAGTGGTTCTTTCCAGTGCAGGCATTTTGGCCATTTGTAATTCTTGGAGTCTGGAAGCGGACACTTCAATCATGGCATTGGATCAGGTGAAGTACCTAAGCCGAGTAATCAGAATCTCAGAGGGTCTGTCAAGAACAAGACCACAGTAGCATTCTATTAAATTGTACTGGACATGCACAAAGTAAACAGAGAATTTCCTATGAGCTAGTTTTACCTTTAATCTGTCTACTAAGAAATGAGGACCGTAAATGGTAAGTAGATTTAATAAGCAGGCTAAAGCCCAAAGAAATATAAAGACTTCACACTATTAAATCGATTTACTAATTATTTAAAACAATGTACAATAGGATGAAAGTTGACTAAATTAAATATTTTTTTTAGGAGTGACTTAATAATTCTTACTTGGTACCCAAGTTATCTTTAAAATCGTGTCCTATTTTTTTGAGGGGTAGGTGGGATTTTTTAATTATTAAGAAGAGTTGTGTTGCAAAATGTTCAGTACATGCATATTTGCTAGAAGGGCTTATTTGGCACTCATCTATAAGTACAGTGTTAACACAGACTGACATAAATGAATAGATAAATATGAAATAGATTTTAACCAGCAGCGCAAATCTGCCCCATAGTATTCACCACAAGCCATTGCAGCATGTTTCAAAATTATTTGCTACCACACATGAACAGATTTTTTTGTTTGTGATCTGATCCTCAGCAGTGTTATTTTAGATTAAAAAATGCATTGAAACAAAGGCTGAGCAGATGGTTTGGCAACACACTGCATGAATGTGTGTTATGTTCATGTTTCTGTGCATGTGTGGTTTACCATAGCTTGTTTTAGGCGTAACCGTGACATTTCAGTTATGACTGAGTAAGCAAAGGTTATGTCAGCAGTCTTTAAGTTAAGGGAAAAATGATTTCTGAGTACATGACAAGTGGTGATGTGGTTCAAATCAACTATTGTAATGACCTGGAACAGCTTAAACTGAGGTATTACAGAAAGCTGTATGTGGTTTACCCTAAATGTTTGGAACAGTTCCACTATATACTTTGACACAATATATATTAGGACTAAAATATGGCTTCTGAACATATCAGAAAAAAACCTGTAGCAGAAATACTGAACATGCCATGTACTTCTATAGTGAAGAAGTCCTGAGTATCAACATCACATCACAATGTAAGTAATATATTATGGTGTGGTTTCGACTGATAAACAGTAGAAGAGCTGCACATTTAAAATATATTATTTAGCTCCACATTTTCATCTCCACATCTTCCTGTCTGTCTGTTGTAGTGCTGAGATTTTTTTAAGCAATACGAAAAAAACTTCTTGAGGTCTCAACTATAGATATGATAACAATTCTATTGTAGATCAGCAGTAATAATTGTCACATGTTATTCTGTTATTCTTTTCTGATTTAATATTGTAAATGTTTTAGGCCGTGGGAGATGTTCAACTTCACTTTCATGTTCATCAAACCCCTCTATTTTGCTGTGTGTATTGGATGTATTATCATCCTGATACATGGCACAGCCTTCAGGATACAATGTTTGAACCATTGGGTGCACATGGTCCTCCCGAATGGTTTGGTCGATTTTGGCAGTGATGCGCCTATCTAGTACAAATATTGGACCTAGGGAATGCCATGATATTGCAACATAAACCATCACTGATCCATCCCCATACTTGACTCTGGGCATGCAACAGTCTGGGTGGTACGCTTCTTTGGGGCTTCTCCACACTGTAACTCTCCCGGATGTGGGAAGGACAGTGAAGGTGGACTTATCAGAGAACAATACATGTTTCACAGTGGCCCCAGCCCAATATTTTCACTGCTGGGACCATTGAACCCAACGTTTGGCATTGTCACGAGTAACCGAAGTTTTAGCTATAGCAGCCCGCTCATGTACAGTGACCCTGTTGAGCTCCCGAGGAACAGTTTTGGTGGAAACAGGAGAGTTGAGGTACACATTTAATTCTGCAGTGAGTTGGGCAGCTGGGGTTTAATGTATTTTGGATACAATCCGGGTTAGCACCCGGACATCCCTTTCAGGTAGCTTTCTCTTGCATCCACAGTTACTTTTGTTGGAGTTACTCCTTTGGATACACCACAAAGACTTGCTGTCTTGGTCACAGATGCGCCAATTTGTCCTCTGTTGAACTGTGATACAGTATGCCACCCATAATGTTGTGTGCATTGCAATATTTTAAACAAAACTGTGCTATTACTCTGCTAATAAAACTTTCACTCTGCTAATACAACTTTCAACACTAAATTGGCCAGTGTTTCAGTTACATTGTTCAACTTATTATATATATTACACTATTAAATCAGAAAAGAATAACAGAATAACATAAGACAAGAAGTATACATTTATTTAATCCCACCCCTTTTGACTACGTAACAATTCCACAGCCAACTCAAGTTTATATATATATATATATATTATGTGCTTACCATTTACATTGCTCTACATACAATTTTATATGGATAAATTTTCATGTGTGTGCAATAAAACATGTCAACTAATATGAACTTGGCTTCATGATGCAGAAGCTTACAATTCCTTCTTGACCCATTTTATATTCTAGTTGCCTTAAATATTTTTACACTTTTAACTTAACAACTTTAAGTTCTTTCGGGTCCACATCTCTGATGACCTCACCTGGACTCTTCTCACCTGCTTAGAAAGGCACAACAGTGCCCTTATTTTCATTATGCACTTATACACTTCTGGTAAGTTTTTATTGGCTTTGTACTGTACATGTAGTACTGTATGTAGTTTGCACATTGACAATAAAATTCATCAAATCTTATCTAATCTAATACACATCATTCTAAAAATCACTGGATGTCATTGGAAGCAATTCCTTCTTCCACAATGATTTAGGGACTAATATTTTTGGAAGCAACTTTTTAAAAACATTTCTTGTTCTTTTTGGTTCCAAATATTTGTTCTTGCAAATGCTAAATCAAAGACTGAGATTTGAATGGTGAAGGTGTTGTTTAATTTAAATTTGTACTATGTAGTGTGGCTAGCTCATGTTAATTAGTTGTTAAGGGGTAAGCAACAGAAACCATTGTCGTGAGTAGAAACAAATATTCCAATATTTCAGCAGGTATAAATGACCTGGGTATAAATGGCCTGACAAACTATATAAAGTTGTCATCATTAAAAGTGCATCATTGATTCCCATGGATTCGTAAATGGATTACTTGGCGGAAGCCTACAAAATGACCAGCTATCCAACACATGCCAACACATGCAAACAAACACATAGACAAGCAAACAAACAAACAAAGGTATACATTTCTACAGTGTGTAGTTCTACAACTTAACAAGCTTTAACATTGTGGCCAGCATTGACAGCAAATTTAATTCTCTTTGGATAATTTTAGTTTAGATCTTGCTTTTAATCTAACCCATTAGGGCAGGTTCTTTTCCACACGGGGATGGTGTGATTACAGGCCTTCACTTCAACCAGGCAGGAACCACACCTGCTTCCACTTGTTTAGCAGTTTATCTTGAGCATCAGCTATCCAGCGTTCCTCCTATTTGGCTGAAATGAAACTCTGCAGCCATACCAACCCTTTGTTGTGATGATTGAAGAGCCATGTTTCTTTCATTCTTTCATGTCCATGTTTTTCATCTAATTGTCCAGATCCTGTTAAAAGCTATTAGGACTATTTCCAACCATTGGCTTGTGTTCTATGAACTAGCTGATTTTAATGTACAGTAGGTATTGTGTATGACTGAAAATAATGGTCTTTTAGTTGAAACACTTAGTTTAGATCTATGCTTGTCAAGGCCATCCTAGTGGCCAGAACCCCAGAACATCCAGTCCGATGTATGTATGTCTGTATGTATGTATGTATGTATGTATGTATCTATCTGTCTGTCTGTCTGTCTGTCTGTCTGTCTGAAAAAGCAGCTCTGAGTTGAGTTAAATCAATTAATTGGAATGTCAATCCATCCATCCATTGTTGATCTATTGATACATCACACTTTTCTTTACTATTTCACGAATAATATGAGAATGTTCGAATTTTTATCTGGAAGATAGCTCATGATGGTGAAAAGAAACAAAAAAATAACAAAAGGGAAATGCAGAAAAATAAGAAAAAATTATAGATTTTTCATGTGCAGTACAGAAGGAAACAGTTGTTCAAAAGAAGATGTTCTACATTTGTCTGCAGAAAAATGCTCACTACTTTTGGAATTCAACAAGAATTTTTATGGGGTTTTATTCTAATCCATGGTTTATTCTAATCCTAAATAAATCAGAATTGAGTGCATCAAAGAGACAATGCTGGCCATAATATTATTTTATGGTGTCAAATATGGAAATGTCTAGTCTTACATTTGAGACCTATATACAATATCGATAGCATGAAATTGATTTGTTTGGAGTTAACATCTTGATCTCCCGGGATCTGTCTTCTTATTAGTTTTCATTGGATAAATATTGGCTAAATAATCAGGTTATATATTAGCTGAATAAAGTGAATCATCTGAATAATTCATTACTGAACAACATGTAAGGATGGATAGTTAAACAATAAGCCAGGAGTTAAGTAGTTAAACAATAAACAGGAAACAAGGACAATATTTTTGTGATTGCAATGCAAATGCAAAAATTAGGCATGTGTGGGCAGGATAAATCATTTAGATTTTTTTATAACTAGCATAGGTGATAACCTGATGAAGAGTACTGGAATTGTAAGAGTTTGGGGTTAGAATTAGTAAGTAGTTATTATGAGGCATGGTTAGGCATGCTGCTATGATATCTAATCATATTTATTCACTCAAAAAAAAAAGTGGCCTAGTGACTCATAGTGACTTTGAGGACAATTCAAACTTAATCATACATTTTACATTGTCATGTTAGTGAACTAAATAGCAGACAGATCATTTAACAAATGTATGTTACTCTCCTGCTCTGCTTTAAAATCCACCGTTTATATTGATTCTATGCAATTCCTTAACTCTACTATGTTAATAAATTTATTAATACATTTATGTCATTACATTTTACCACGTGTTGTAACTACAGTACGTGGGTGGCATGGTGACACAGGATAGCATTGCCCTCCCACAGGTTGGTATCTTCATCTTCTCCCCCATATCCATGCGAGTTTCATCTGGGTTCTTTCACTGTTTGAAAGTTAGTGCTCTAGATGTAACCGTACACAATGCAATACAACAATTCAGAACAACAGCATTTCATAGATTTTCTCTCCGAGGAAGGTATTATATGTTCAGGCATGTTTTGATACATTTGCTCGTAAGTTTTGAAAACTGAATACATAGAGATCTGTCTTGGCACCACTGACTTCTAAGATGTTGGCCTGTAGTATGTGCTGAAGTGTGAATACTCACTAGATAGATAGATAGATAGATAGATAGATAGATAGATAGATAGATAGATAGATAGATAGATGTGCACACTTTCTCCTTCTGCACTGATGAAAATGAATTTGATGTTGAAGTGACCAGGCATCATACCAGTCAGACTAAATCATCCGTGAACTCAGGCACACTAAGAATTTTGTCAGATTTTCACACAAACATTTTTCTCCTTTGAGGATTGGAATCTCTTTACGTCAGCCATTAATTCCACAGGCGGGGGAGGAATCTCTTATTGGATAGCTCAACTCTCAGTTGGGCTTGGCCACATTTTCTTAAGAAAGAAGAAACAGGTCTAATCCCCTTTTGATACCGTTATCCTAAAGTGAAATATTAAATATGAAAATATAAAATTCCAAAACGTCTGTGCTCAACTCATGCCAGCGTTCTTTTCAGATGACTGGCCCTTAACAAGATTCTTTTTTTTCACAACACACCTGTATTGTGTCATAGATTTTCTTAATCATACTTTCACTTTACTTTTATCTAGAAGCATTTTTTCACAGTGATTTTTTAAATTTTTCTAATTATTTGCTTTCTGTAATTCCTTATATACATCTGTATCATGGGCTATATGTGACCTACACCATTATCATTGGATCATTCAGTAATATGTGTAATTTACCCTTTTGAGATCTGGACAAATGAACAGGATCACATGTAATGTGACCTTTTGGCAACCTATTTTCACCCATAACCCAGTTACATAAATGGTATTTTTGAAATGGTAAAATTAAGGAAACATCAATTGTTAAACAGATGTGGCTTTGTACAAATGAATAACATTTCAAATAACTGTCAAAATGGTTTCAAACAAAATCTTTCATGATAAATGTCACAGGTGTTTTTGAAAAGAACTGAGTAATCAATTTGTGGATTTTCTTTGTTTTTATGCAACCATAGTGAACAATCTAGATGTCATAAACAACTATATCAGTAGGTAATTTGGCATGTCAATGAAAACTTGATTTACTGTGAATGATATGGCTGAAGTCAGCTTTGTTCATATTATTACATTTCAGACTATAACCCTTTGAATAAGCATTTGAATAAATTAATCTGGAATAAAAATGGATTTAAATTGCACTTTTTAGAATTAGGCTTATATGAACTTGAAGAATAAGCTGTAATGTAAATTATGTCAAGAAAACTCATTGGTTGTTTCATTCCATATCAAAGTGATAAGAGGCATACATTTAGTCAAGGAGAGAAGTGAGCTGTAGACAGAAGCAGCTCACGTTTTATAAAAACCTAATGGTGATCAAATTGGTTTTATTCCAGCCCATCCCATTCCTTTTGCACTGTAGCTGAAAGGGAGAACCCCAGACTGTAAGGCCACAGCTGTGCAAACATCTGCCCTAATACGTCTTTTCAGAGTTAGGCAGTAGAAAAGAAGCCCATCAATTAGTAAGCACAAGCTCTGCATCATTTTTAAAAGAGGTGTCTTTTGCCCTCTTAGGCATTCTGGATGGCTCTTTGACAAAGTTTTCAGATCCTAAACATACCTTGGTGGTTGGCTTGAGTTAGCCTGCTGTTGCTTTGCTTGGCATAAACTGTTCCTGATGGCTATTATCAACTTAAAGCAACAGTGTTGGAGATGTGGGAAAATTCCTGAAGTGCTAAGGGACTGTCATACATCTTATCAGATAGGAACACTGTTGACTCTGCTGATGTCTCACAAGATGATCTGAGTGATTTAAATGGAGCAGGACTTGGTTGATTTTTTGCCTCTTAGGCTATCCAATTGTTTCAAAAGTATAAACAAACAAAAATGCAGCACATAACAAGGCATGTTTGATGTTAGTTTCCATCTCTTAGGCTATACAAATCAGAAAATAATGGGCTTAAATCCTCTTAACCTTGAAACTTTTAAGATTGATTAGGTCTTCTTGTCAGCTCTTACATAGATTAAGTTTGTATCTAAAACGCTAAAAGTCTGAAATGAATTTGTTATTATTTAAGTCATTCTCACAGGCTTTCATGGTTTTCTGCAAAATGTTATACTGGAACTGATGGATCTGTTCTCACAGCAGAGCTCTATGGAGGTAAAAGCTGATTAGAATTGATAAACAAAACAAATAAAAATATGCAAACTGGTCTCATTCTTGAAAATTTATAGGAATTCACACAGCTTCGTTACAAAGGTAAAGTTTTATGACAGGTAGAGGTCAGAAGAAAATAATTACATATGATTGACTGCAAAGAAAAAAATATATATTTATACAGTTTATTTGAACATAGTCAAATAAACACAAGTCTTTGGAATCCTGAGTCGAGGAGCCAAGGCGAATCTACACAAAACTCGTCATAATGTTTTGTGGCTGAGTTTTGTACCATTTATTTCA
Source organism: Clarias batrachus (assembly GCA_003987875.1). Taxonomy (NCBI): domain Eukaryota; kingdom Metazoa; phylum Chordata; class Actinopteri; order Siluriformes; family Clariidae; genus Clarias; species Clarias batrachus. The sequence continues at coordinate 35,610 of QMIH01000944.1, forward strand.
ATGTCTTTTATTTGATCAGGATTAATTATGGTTGATATTAATGTAATGCATGTTAATGTTGTCTTGGTGACAGTAGAATATCTTGCATAAATAATCCAATCAAATATTGCTTGTATTATATTGAATTGAATTGAATTGAATTGCTTGTAAATGTTGAATAAAAGTTCTCATGGCGGTTGTAACTTTCTCATGAGGATAGCTATAAATCTTAAGCTAAATTTGGAAAGTCATCAGTGACATAGTGACACGTATTCAACAGGTCTTGGTACTTTTTTGTTAACAGCACCAAGACCTGTTGAATATTTGCCACTACGTCACTGAATGACTTTCCAAATTTATCTTAAGATTTATAGCTGTCTTCATGAGAAAGTTACAGCTACCATGAGAACTGGGTCCTTGCTTTTACAGTCAAATAGTTTCATTTTGGTGGGAACTGGAAGCACATGGCATGTAGAGTCTTTAAATGCCATGTCTGTGGAAGAATTTTTAGATCATTGACAGCCTAAAGACAGATTGAAATCTAAAGCCCTTTTCGCACAGGATAAGTATTACCTGGTGTCCTCTAGTCAATTGTAATAATTGCAGATGTTTGTCTGTGATCTCATGTGAATCAGCCATGTCTGTAATTTGTAATGCACTTCTCCTTGCAAATGATCTACCTTATTTTGCAAAACACTGAGGTCCTGTGATGATATTAGTCCCGAATCAGTCAGTGCGAATCAGCATGTTCATGATTTGGCAAGGATTTGGCAGGGTTGTACTTGTTGTTTTTGTTTCCTGTACATCTTTTTATCCTGTGTTGGAATGCTTTGAAAGTATTTTGGGTACTGAGTCCTATCGCTATACACCATATACCAATACGATGTGCAGAAAAAGGAAAGCTGAAAACCATCAGAAGAGCGAAATCGAAAAGAAAGATTGAGATAGATAGCGTGTATAGTTGCATGCGGTAAGGAACACTATTCTGTTTATATCATACAACTAGAACTATAATGACAAGACATTTCTAAATCCCAATATTTCTATATTTCACCACAAGCATCAATTAAACAGAGTGTCTCCTTTTTTTCTTAGCAAGAACAGCCTTGTTGAGAAACAAGGAAGTGGATGTTATGCAAATCCTTGACACCATATCTGGGCGATAAATCAGTAAAATCACAGGCTTCCCGTATCCAATGCAAATACGTCACATGAAATTCACTCACTCATCATGTATACCGCTTAATCCTGTATTCAGGGTCACACATGGCAGAGTACACCCTGGACAGGGTGCCAATCCATCGCAGGGCACAGACATACACTGATTCATTCACACACTACAGGCAATTTGGGAATGGCAATTAGCCTAACCTACATGTCTATGGGAGGAAACCCACCAAGCACGGGGAGAACATGCAAACTCCATGCACACAGAGACAGGAATTAAGCCTGGCCGGGGATCGAACCCGGACCCTAGACCACTAGGCTAACCACTACACCACCGTGCCACCTACATGACATTCAAATGTGGATAATTTCTAAATTACACAAGGTCCCCAGATAATACTAATAGTGTGCAAATAGGAGTTTATTATATGGTCAATGTTGCCTAACAGGTCAAAAGATGTTGCTTAACAGACATCTTCTGTTTGCAAAAACAAAAAGTTGAGGACACCAATCAAAATGACCAAACATTGTTATTACAACATGCGGCACGGTGGTGTAGTGGTTAGCATTGTCACCTTGCACTTTCAGGGTACAGGTTTGATTACCAGCCAGGTTCAATTCCTGTTTCTGTGTGCATGGAGTTTGCATCTTCTCCCTGTGCTTGGTGGGTTTCCTTCAGGTACTCCAGTTTTCTCCAAAGACCTGCAGAACAGGCTAATTTGCATTCCCAAATTGCCTGGAGTTTTCAGGGATAGGCTCCACGCCTCCCGTGACCCTGAATACATGATAAAGCAGTATAGATGGTGAGTGAGTGAGTGTTACAACAGCAAAAATGAGCATCAAAACTCATTGTTTTTAAGCATTGTGGTACCTGGTGTTCAGCAACTACAACTAGATAAATTATTCATTAATAAGCTTCAAAAAAAATGCATGCTTGTTGATTATTTTGGGGAGCTCTACTTTACTCAAGTATAATGTTGTTGGGGTACTTCTGACTTTAACTACATTTAACAAACAAATATTTAACTTTCCACTCCACTATATTCACTTCTCGATGGTGTATTGATAAGTAATGGACGGCACAGCTATTGCAACTCCACCTGTGGCATGGCATTTTACAGGATATAACAGTGAATCTGAATTGAGCTGGAATGTCACGAACGGGGGAAGGTGTCAGTCCATCTAAACTTAGACAATTATACCATTAGACAAATGGTAGAGGGAGTCTGCGTGGTCAGTTGGCTAACCGTCTTTCTGGTATAATGTGTATAATGTTTTCTGTGAATAATTTATTTTATTAAGTGTCTTTTTCATTTATTAAAATATATGTAATTTGTGTCTTATGATATATAATTGAACTTACAGTTGAATGTATAGGGGATGGGGGTATTATGTACTAAGCCCCATGGTGTATTTTTTTTATTATTATTATTTGTGTATATATAATGTTATTTGTGTGATTATGCCTGTCATAGTTGATTTGTGGTCTTTTTACCTGATATTGTACACTGTCATTTACAGAGAAGGCATCTTTTGGAATATAGTCAACTGACTAAGCCATAAAACTGGCATTATTAAGAGACCGGGGTGAAGGCGAAACATCCTACTCGAATGCTTGAAATTGTTGAAGTTTACAGAGACAAAGTAAGTAACGAGTCAAATTTGATTGAGTTCATTTTGTGTGTTTGGATGAAAGCAACAATAATGCTGCTGAAGTAATGGCAGAGACAGAGAGTCAAGAAGAAGGTGATAAATCTGATGACGACATAGAAATAGAGTACATAAATGTTGAATCCATTCTGCCTTCAGTATCAGTTGCCAAAGCATCATCAGTGTGCTTGCCATTTGCTCAGTTTGGTTTCCACGTTTGATGTCGATCACGCCATAATGTCAGACACTTACAAGAAATTGTCAGGAACACAGTAACCTTCTCCAAGTGTCAGGCTCTCTCGAATAACACTGCAATGTCTACTACTGCTGCAGAACTTGTTGAGGAGCACCTGATACAGCCCAATACAACATGATGGGACTCCTCTTACATGGCTGCGTAGCATATAGTAAGAAGCCTAAAATACCATGGAGAAGGGTCTGTAAGAGCTGTCTGTCCTGCACTTAAAATCCCCATGTACTGTAAGTAGCAAATACTTATGTAAGATTGTGTTCTCATTTAGTTTCATTATTGACAGCAATAATCTATGGTAGAGTTATGAACCAATTTCTATCATATGATGAATAAACAAACAAATAAATGCTGAGTGTGTGAGAATAAGCATAGTATAGTGATTCCGTATGATGTTTATGTTTTTTTGTTTTTTGTTTTGTTTCTATTAGGTACAGTCCAGCAGACATGGCCTTTCATGAGTCCAGTTGCAAAGGCAATCAACATGCTTCAGGGAGTCCAACATTCCTGAATCTTGGAAGAAAAATATTGTAAATGTTTTATTACTTGCCATTTAGGAGTTACACTAAAGAACAATCCTATGCACGTGTTGTGTGTACCTAAGACCTATACGATAATCATAACAAAAAGGTGATGTTATTGTTATTTGTGATTCTGTGTATCTGAACAACGGCTCAATCACATCAGGGAACACCTTGCTGATTATGACGAGGGCTGTGCATAGCCTCTCACTGAAACTCAACACAGCCCGGCTAGCCTCACAGCATGTGAAAGGCTTTTTGGCATTGCCTGTTTGCTTTTTCTCCCAAGAAGGGGATCACTCAGTCCAAAGAAATTTGAGGACCAAGTTCTCCTTATGTTAACAAGAACTTTGTGTTTGAATTTCTTCAAGTTTACAAAAAAAAGAACACCCTTAATACCACGATTCGACCCACACACACAGACACACTTGGTAATTTTTGTAATGCCACAGCAGCTCTTCCATTATGCCAGAAATTAAAATCAATTAAGTAATTGGCACCTGGAGAGAATAATGTAATGGGTATGTGAAGTAGATGATATCTGTTCAGCATTAAGAGGGTGAAAAATACAGAATGATTTGCCTTCATTTTTCTTTATTTGCCATCAGGCATAATGGAAACCTGCTGCAAGGATAATGGGGCTGAATGGATGTTTTGAAGAAAGCATGCTTGAAAAGAAATTCAGACATGTTTGGATTGTGTAGCTTTGTTTGCCATTTACTGTAACAAGTTCAAATCAAACGAGGCATTATTAGGAGGCATTGGAAATACTTTCATATTTCACACTAATTATTTCACAATAGACCACAAAACATTCACAGATCTTGTGTACACATGTTGTACACAAGATCTGTGGTCTCTAAGTATCGCAAAATGTGATTTCGTGAAAGACACCAGAGGCTGTTGAATGCAGATCATCATAGTGTTTAGTAGAAAATCTCCAGAATTCCCTCCTTGCTGTATGAGGTGCTGATGTTTTGTGGCCCAGAAATCTTACAGAGGATAGCATTGTCAAACAAAATCTATTGATCTGAGAGCAAGGTTCTAAACATCCAGTTTTGCCAGCAAACAAGTACTGTACGAACCGTAGAGTACTTGTAGTTAAATGTGTAATATTTTGATTGAGAAACTAACAGCTAAATCTAAGGTTCTATAAGTGTTAACTCTATGTCATGCTTTGAAGCAACATAAACGTAGGGGTTGATTGCTGAAAAATGAGTTTTGTCATATAGAACAGATTTAAAAATGACATTTGCTCTAAAACCTAATACTTTTTTACCCTTGTTTTATATTGTCATTATAGTGATCCTATATAGTTGTAACTATTATCCATTTAAAATGTTTACATCTGTTAAGTGCTAGTGTAATGTGGCATGTTGCTAGCATAGTGAATGGAATAAGCTGCATGGAATTGTTGATGGCGCGGTAACACAAGAAGGTGCTGAACAAAACCACAAAATTTTGTGTTACCTAAAAACCAACGGAGAGTATATGATATAAGTTTAGAACTGTTTATTAATGCTGAGTTCACTCTGCACTGTTTCAGAGCCGCGGCCATCTACAGTAAATGCAGGGTTGCCAGGTGACGGTTCCATAAAGGCAATCAGTCCAAACACACTGCACCTGTCGGCGTGCTTATTTTGTTGGCGTGCCCCCGATACAAGCACACTTTGTGTGAATATTAGGTAGCACCCGGTATGATATCAGGCCCTTAAAAACAAGACAAAGACAAAGGGCATGACGAGACTCAAGCAAGATCAAACACAGAGGCAAAAGACCCAGCCAATGTCTTCACAAGTCTTCACACTGTAATTAAGAGAGGGTGGCATGCCACACGTTAAGCATGCATTCTTGGCCTCAGTTAACGTTTAAAAACACATCAAATCAGATAGAAGCCCTTAGTGAAAGGGTTGACTCATCCAGCGAGGGTGAGAGTTTATTTTTAGTCCCGTCCAGTCTCGAGGAGATGGCGAAGCTCTGTTAGTTTTGTGTTTTCAGTTTTCTTTTGTTTCTTTTTTGGTCCCCCAGTTACAACCCGAATTCTGGAAAAGTTGGGACATTTTTAAAATTTGAATAAAATGGAAAACTAAAAGAATTTCAAATCACATGAGGCAATATTTTACTCACAATAGAACATAGAAAACATAAGAAATGTTTAAACAGAGAAATTTTTACACTTTTATCCATTAAATTAGGTCACTTCAAATTTGATGCCTGCTACAGATCTCAAAAAGGTTGGCCAACAAAGGGCTGAAAAAGCAGGACATTTTGAAAAAATTCAGCTGGGAGAACATCTAGTATCGGGTGTGCTACTGTGGTGCAGCTCTCTAACCCTCACCATGTAACATTCACAGGTAGACTAAGGGTGTTTTCACATTAAGAACGATTGATTTGTACCAGGCTCAGGAAGGATTGCTTCCCCCTCCCCACTCTCCAGCTGGCCAGCATTCACATTGCTCTCTGTTCTCTGTTCTCTAGCATGCACTCTCCAAATTAGCAGGGCAATATGCACCTACCTAGTCTGTTAGCCTCCATTAAATATTAGAGAAGTAGATAACAAGGAAGTAAACTTTTGTACTATGCCTAATAATATTGCTATTTTGGTAAAAAAAAAAAAAAAAAGTCAGGAGCAGGCCCCGAGTGGTGCAGTGGTAAAGTGCTCACTGTATCATCCCGAGATTGCTGGTTTAAATCCTGGGTGATGCTGTAGCTGAGGGCCTAGAGAAAACTCATTGGCCGAACTCCCTCAGCCAGGTGATAGTGTTGTCACATTAAGCTATGGCTCTGTCTGTGAACTTATGCAAGTGAAAGAAATGGGTAGCACTGTCATTTCATGTCATGTGGTTTGAAAGACTTGAGAAACACGTGAGGCCCTCTCTGACTGACTGGTAGTAGCATCCTTAATGTCAGAGCTACCTCGTGCTTGGAAGGATTTGGATATGACTAAATTGGGGGAATAAAATCTGGGTTTTGTTTTTATTTTTTATTATGTCTTCCTACTTTATCAGCTATTGATTTATATTCATTTTCCACTTTTGAAAGGTTTCCATAAGCTGTTGTCTTGCATTGTGCTTGGCAAAACCCTGTTTTCCTTTTTCCAAAGCTGACTTCCAATCTCTAACTCCCCCAACAGAAAACTTCCTGTCAAGTTTGCAGTGCAAACACACTACAGGGAAAACAAAATGCTGCATCTGTTATTTTTTTCTCTCTAACTACTGGTACTTTTTATATATATTTTTTAAAATGTATACTTTCAATTATTTGGATAGTTCTCTTTTTCTCTTTGTATGCAGCCTTTCCTGAAGTAAATGTGCTTTGCCTGACGTTCACTTGAAATACTAAAAAAAAAAAAAAAAACATTTACCTCTAAAAAAATGTTTAATTATTAATTAAATAATTCTATATTGAATAGAATATTGACATCTGTTTGTACAATCACTGCCCTGATTGTCCCTCTGTGATTACATTTAAACATTTCTGGAGGTGTATGGTATGAGCCATGTAACTTGCAAAGCAAAGTCATAAAAAACATTGAAGTAATTAAAATTATTTGAATTTCATTTTCACATGTTTAAAATAATGGATTGACATTGTATTGGTTCTACAGACCATTTCAGCACCAGCAACATGCCGCTAAGTTATTGCATTTCAGGTTACCATATTGGACATAACTTTAACTCTGGTTTTGTAAAAAATTGATAGGTGAATTTCTCCGCAGGAAAAAGGGAATGTGTTTTGATTTTTGTGGTATGCTTTTTGTAGTACTAGAACAATGAATTATCTAATATATACTATATCTAAAAATATTAATATATATCTAAAAATCCAGAAAAAAAGGAAAATGAAAAACAGAACTCTCTTTTCATCAGTAAGCAATATACAGTACTGTACATTTTTCGTTCATATCAACCCTGGCGGTCATTTCATTAATCCTTACATGCAAATTACAGCTTTCAACAAGTATATTCCTTGGCAAGTTTCATGGGCTAATGATGAGCTTCTTGCTAAAGTTTTGGTAAAGTTTTTACTAAAGGTCACCACCTCATTCTACATGCACAAATGGGTGGAATTGGATATTTTAAATGAGATTGACTGTGCAGTAAACTATGGCCTAGCTGAGGCTGGGCAACGAGTACAGTTGCAACTAAGCCAAACTTCAGGGGCAACCATAATACAGACTTTCATAAATTAAAACACATATGTATAAAGTCCTTACTGTATATCATATGCAAACTTTATTGTTTCTCTTTATGTATGCTTGATCATGGGATACTGTACATTATTTTTGCATGGTTGAGTTCATGAATTTTTTAATTGTTCATGTCATTTCAGAATTGTTTTAAATTCTGTGAAACCAGTATGCTGTTCTATAAGATGACACCAAACGGTATGCTCAGAAAACCACCCTACAGGGTTCCATTTACAAAAATAAATAAATAAATAAAGTGAATGGGGGTACAGTTTTGTATGTTTATCTATTATGTAGTTTTTAGTAATTTTTGTCTTTTTGATATGAAGGTGTGTTTTAATTTTTTCCATAGATTCACACATTCCAAACTCTACAAAACAGCTTGTGTACTTTATTTCTTTCTGTGGGGTGGTGGTGTAATTATGCTGGCATTCCTGAGTATGAAAGGGGAGTGGTACAACCTGGCATGCCACTCTATGTAACATGTGGAAAATGTTAGGTTTCATCACTCCAGTCTTTTCAGGGAATTGTTTTCCACCCACCACCTCACCCGCATGCCAGTGGAATTCTTACCACTCTATCCACCCTTACTCAACACAGTACAGGATTTTTTATTTTTTTACCTTGGTATAGGGCCACTGACTCCAAAAACATTTCTCTACTGAAGGCAAAGGATGCTGGTTGTAAAGACAACATTGTGGATGCAGAGAGGTTTTAGGTGCAGGGTTGTGTTGCATTCACAGTACAATAATGCTCATCACTGTTCATTTTTTTGGAGTGTGCTTTTTGCCTTTTTTATATTATAGAAAACATTATAAATATGTTGTTTAATGTTGACTATACTGTAAATGGTGTGACTTTTAATTAAAGTTCAAACTTTATGGTGATTTATTATAATTATAACTCATCTTATGTGTTTGTTGTCCATGTTGTGGGTGTTTGTTTTTTATATTCTGTAATAAAGTGTTGTGAGAACTGCATTTAAAGGTTTGGGATTTACATGTAGAGTTTTGTTGAAGATGAGGTTTTGGAAAATACATTTAAGCAATTGAGGAAAACTGTAAGTTTAACTTAAATCTATACCCATCTTTAGGCCTAGTCCACATATACATTGGGATCTCCAAAGGAAAAAAAAAACATGGGAAAAAAAAAAAAACAACTCTACTGTCAAACTGTCAAAGCATGCCAAACCAGCAGGCACTGTAACCCTAAGTGTGAAATCAGTTTGGTCAATCATAAGCCTGTAAAAAAAATTCACAAAACGTATTTCACATTCTGAATACAGGAGATGCAGCTCATCCGGCATATAATCTTACCAGCCAAAAATGCAGTTTTCCTGTCTACATATCAACCCTGAAAACAAAGTTTCTACATACCTTCACCCTGTAAGGAGATTTCCAAAAGATTATTTTTCAGTGGCCTAAAATGGAGTTTGCTTTTGGATGAAAGGCCAATATACAAAGAAAATCTAAACTACCCATGTACTGTATATGTATGTGTATATTATGTATTTTAGGGTGTTGTACATCTTTCTTTGTTTAAAGGAACAGTTTTTAAATGTACGGTAGTAAGCCTACAAATGTTTGTCTCAGATATGAGTTTTTAGCCACTTAGTTTAGCATTACCTTGCCTTTGATGATCAATTGGTGACATTAGGGTTAATGATTTTAAAGATAAGATTCATTACAGAGAACTATGTGAAATTCATAGTAAACCAAAAAATATTTACATTCGTCGAATGTTTTGTCAAGTTAAAAAATACAAATACATGTATTGATTGTTTGTTTAAAGGCTGACACATTGCTACCCAGAAAAGAAGGTGCAGAATAGTCATATTGTGAGTGTCTACTGGAAATGAGTGGTGGCTAATAAATCATGAGAGGTTTGCTCATGACATGATTTGCTGTTCCTTGCCAAATACAATAATTAGCTTGCATTGCAGGGCACTGTAAGCTTCTATTTATTTGCATAATGCTACTCTGGTGATGCTACCAGGTGCATGGTGACCCAAAACCGATTATTTTAAATACAACAACCTAATTCAATGTAAACAGCAAAATCTGTTGAAAATTCTAAAGTTAAAATTCTAATACAGTACTGTACAGAATTAGATGTAACTTCTTTAATAGAGTTCATTTAATAATAAGTTTTTCTTAGTGTGACAAGGCAAAACATTTTTAAAAAGATCTGGGTGAAAATTAGTGCAAAAAAATTCAACTACAAATGTCTCAAATGCCTTTTATTTAGTACATCACATTTAAAAACATTCAACTGCAGATATTTGCAATATATACAGTATGTGTGTGTGCGTGTGTGCGTGTGGGTGTGTGTAAATCGTTCACATTAACATTGGGAAAACTTTTTTATTGTAAATTTGATACAGAATTCTGGATGATAATGGACCCTTTCATCTGTGTGTAATAGTAATCATCAGAAATATTTCAAAGACTTATTCTGTTCATTTTGTAAATGTTTACCTGTAATTAGCATTTACTTTACATACTTTGTATTGTCCGTTAGGACACCTTAACAAAGTTGCCAAAAAAAGTGCTATTACTATAGTGAACAAGAAAAACATCCCTAATTATGAATCATAGATATGTTACATTCAACCATCAGAGCAATTCATCTGGTTTGGAATGTTATGAGTATTTTGCCAGTAATGTCTATATCAATAAACTGTCCTTCACCCATCATAATTCCTTTTTGCTTGCCAAACTAAAAAAAAATCTTTCCAAAAGGACATAAACCAATGTAGAAGGTACATCAAAACATGTAGTTTTCCCTTTTTTTGCTAAATAGTATTAAACGTGGCTAATTTCGTTGGGTAAATAATTTTTCCAACCACATTTTAGTGAAACTTAAAAGGTAGGCAACAAGGTTGTTTCACTCTTCAAGCATATCTGCTGTACAAGATCTACAGATATAACTCAGAGTCACAAGCGAAATGAAGAAGTCTGTAGAAAAGAGGAGCAAAAATGCTCTATTCAAACTGATCTATGTGTAACATTAAATGGGCTAGGAGGGTAATGCATTTCCACTACCTGTATCAGCATCTGCATGGGCATGTGCATGGGCATAAACAAGAAATGCTGTTTTTTGCTTTTTGCTTTTACCCCCCCCCCCCTTTCCACCCCCTTTTTTTTTTTTACTGATGAACCCAATGCCCCAAAACAATGGAGAAAATACAGTGGTAGAAAGGGCAGTGCTGTCAACCTGTTAATTCTTTCCATGACAGTTCTGAATCACTCTCAGTTTTTGGTCCACTTAATTCAGTTATTGTTCTTTGAACCTGTCAATGACAATCACTTTTATGATAGATTCAATAAACTCAACAACTTAGTACAACTACTTAGTACAAGTAGAGCAACTTAGTACCCTAATTTTATCTACTGGCCAGGCAATTAGTAAGACCAGTGCACATTCATGTTAAAGACAAGTGTGCTGTTCTTGGTTTATCCTATAAGCTTCAAACTGATGCCTTTAAAAAAAAACTGATCATCTAATGGATAATACTATGCTTATGGAATAATAATGATGGCTGTTTTATATATACAGTATATATGTACACCCCTCACATCTCTGCAAATATTTAGTTATATCTTTTCATAGGACAACACTGCATAAATGACTCGTAAAAAGTAGTCAGTGTAAAGTTTGTATAGCAGTGTAAATTTATTGTCCCCTCAAAATAACTAAAAATACAGCCAATAATAGCTGAACCCCTAGCAACAAAAGTGAGTACACCCCTAAGTGAAAATGTACAAATTGAGCACAATTAGTCATTTTCCTTCCCCTTTGTCATGTGACTCATTAGTGTTACACTGCCTCAGGTGTCAAGAGATAGCAGGTGAGTTACATTTGGTATAAAAGCTCTTCCACTCCCTCAACCTGGCCACTGAAAGTTCAACATGGCAAACAACTCTCAGAAGTCCTGAAAACATCAGCCTCATTATGGCTGCTGGTCAAATGCTGATGAAACAATGAAACAATAACTTGGAAGGAGACCCAAATAAACATATGGAGGGTTCATGTGAAAAATTCTTAGTTTGCACTTCAGTAATTCAGGAAATGTGACCATGGCATGGTGGTGGCTGGTGACTTCTTGTTCAGATTGACCTCAGTGTTTCCCATGTTCTGTGAGGTACCTCCCTTCAAACACCCTCAGAGAAGCATTCATTTGCTACACTAAAAAGAAGTCAGATGTTTGGAATTGTGAGAACACGGTTTTGTCATTTATTTTCGGAGGGAGGTTGCAGTGTTGCATGCAAAAGAGGCTATTACTGATACTCTTAAGCAATAAAGTAAGACAGGTTCAGCCTGTTGTTGTTGACTGAGGTTTATTATTATTATATTAAAAAAGAATGTCATCGTAATTAAAAAGAAAGACATGAACTTTTAGTCCCTTCGACTTGTTATTTTTTCAATAATTATTTCATTATTATGAATCCAAGAAAAAGGATGTTTTCATACAGTTACTGCCATTGCAGTCACCCCAGCAGTAATAAATGATAGGTATGAGCCGCTTAATGTCTGTGATTAATTCTGTGAAATAGGTCATTATGTGATTTGGACATTGTTGAAACACAATGTTATATACTTAATCAAACTATGTGGGATAGTGTAGTGAAAGCACTGTAGTAAAATGAGTATGTTTTACAAACTTTTGTTTCATTTCAAAATTGATACATCTCTTTTTCCTTATTTCTCTTGTTTTCATATACTGGTTTTGCTGCACTGGGACCCAAGATGCATTTATTGTAATATATTCTAAAGAAAACTCACGTAAAAATACTGTACAACAGTTAAAGGATGCACAAGAGATTTGTGTACAAGAAACATGAGTTGTATGCACTATGTTCGAAAAGCTAAAAAGCTTTGTCTGCTTCTGTATGCTTTTACAATACTGCTAGTTAGTTATAAAAGTAATAAGCTGCCTTGACTACAGCAATTAATTTTTTTTGTGAATCCATTCACTCATTCATCTAGGAACATTTGTAGTCCAACTAGGGACTGTGGTGGCCAATTGTGACCACTGTACCTCTACTTCAATTTTTATGACAGTGGTGGGACTTCTGGTCAACATTCACATGCTTTTGTGTTAGTTTTAAATTTGCTATCCTTTTTCAAAAGAAAAGGAGAATCATATAATTTTTCTAAACAAGTCAGGATGGCAGCGATGACCTCAACAGAGTGTTAGTGTCATCCATCACTGATATGAGCTTCTCTTCTTCTCTATGGTTTCCTCCACTATTGTGGTGCCACTTGTAGTTTCCTACCATTTTGCTGGTGTGTTGTCCTCTGTAGCTTATTGTGTTAAAGAGTTACAGAGGCCCATTAGGTCTTTCACTGTTACAGAGGTGGACCTGCCAAGATTCATTTCTTCCAGATTGGCCTGTTTTAAAAATCCCCAATTTTTAATTTTTTTTATTTTTACATTTTGACCCAATGATTTAGCAGCATCTCTATGCTCTTTTATAATACAGACACACCCCATTACCTACAGTGATGTCAGTGATTACTGTAGGCACTATTCAGGACCAATAAATCTTTAATCTCCAATGAGAAATACACCATAATTAATTTCTGAGTAAGAGCTCTCTGGCCTGCCAAGGAAAAGTGCAATGCTAAATTGACCATTAAGGATTTTCTTTTGAGGTTAAAGCAATTGTTATAAAAGTTTGTGTATTATATTCTGGCTCAAGTTTTGGTGACTCAAACAATTTCTAACTTCTGTCCAGAAAGTGAAGAAAATGTAATAAACGTAAATAATGAGACTTGTAGAAAATATGACTGTTATATTATTATTTACTCATTATTGTGTTTTGATTAAAATACACCCATAAACATGGTGTGTGTCCTTGGAACAGCAGTTTAAACCGATATATAAGAGCTCAGTCTATATTGTTCTACAGTATCTCAACAAGAAAAAGAAGGAACCACTAATAAAGATAGAGTTGCCCACTCTCTCAATACAGAAGAAAGACAGAAGATAGACCTTTCTTCTGAATGTTATGCTGCCTTGTGATGTATAAGCAGAAGTTTGAAGAGATGCAGTTGACTGGCTTAATATGGCTCAGAGACAGCGCTTATCAGCACATATTCACCCTTCCCAGTATTTTATAATTACAGCAGAATTAGCTGGTGTGTGGTAATTAGTAAATTGTGAAGAAAATGGGTGGCTGTCTGTAACACGGCCACCTGTGCAATGGGCAACCCTGCGGGCGACTATGCGAACGTGGGCGGACGCGACTGCTAGGCAAGCCCTCCATATCGGCAAAGCATTACTACTGTACTCACTGGTAGATTACTTGAGCTCACAGAAACCAGTGCAGCGTGTGCGAATATTTAATTAACACCAGGTCTGGGAGTGCTGATTAAGAAAAGAGAAAACTGAAAAGAGACATGAAAGATATAACATGAAAATAAATATATGAATAAATAAAAACATTTAAAAAGATTTATTTGAATAAAATTAACACTAAATTTTAATCACAGAACATAATGTTTAAACTGAGATATTTTACACTTTTACCCACTAAATGAGCTCATTTAAAATTTGATGCCTGCTACAGGTCTCAAAATGTTGGGACGGGGGCAACGAAGGGTTGAAAAAGCAAGGCATTTGGAAAAGACTCAGCCTGGAAGAACATCTAGTATCAGGTCTGTAACATGATTAGTCATAAAAGAGATGTCTTAGGAAGGCAGAGTCTCCAATCTGGAGAAGGAGTGCATAAAAAGATTGTGGAATACTTTAAAAAGAATGTGCCCCAAAATCAAATTGAAAAGGCTTTGCAAATGTCTTGATGTAGTGCATTATCAACATCATCAGAGAAACTGGAGAAATCTCTGTACGTAAGGGAAAACGCCAGAGACCTTTGTTGGATGCCCGTGGTCACAACTCATCTGCATGATTGTGCCATTAACATTATAAATGGGCCCAGGAACACTTCCAGAAAGGAAGGTAAAAACAATGTTGGTAAAAACAATCCGCCATGCAGATACCAACTAAAGCTCTATCATGCAAAAAAGAAGCCATATGTGAACACGGTCCAGAAGCGCCATCGTGTTCTGTGGGCCAAGGCTCATTTGAAATGGATTGTTTGAAATACAAAAGTGTTCTACGGTCAAACGAGTCCAAATTTGACATTCTTGTTGGATGCCGTGTCCTTCTGGCTAAAGTGAAGCGTGTTATCAGCTTTCAGTTCAAAAGCCGGCATCTCTGGTGGTATTTGGGCGCATAAGTGCATGTGGTTGCATGTTTTGGAAGGCATTATGAATGCTGAAAGGTATATAAATGTTTTAGACGATGTCTACTTCAGGGAATGCCTTGTGTATTTCAGCAAGATAATGTAAAACCACATACTGCAGCTACAGTATTACAACAGCATGGCTTCCCAGTAGAACAGTTCAGATGTTGAATTGGCCTGCATGCATTCCAGATCTTTTACCTATAGAGAACATTTGGTGCATCATTAAACAAAAAATATGTGAAAAACGATCACAACCTCTTCAGCAGCTGGAAACCTATATTAGGCAAAAATGGGACCAGATTACAAGATGAGGAGATGCCACACCGTAAACGTAAAATTATTACAACAAACGTCTTACTATGTATACAAGCTCAACACTTTCACAATCCTTTACTTTAAAAAGTATCAAAACCCTCAATGTTATCAAATTAGGAAAAAAAAACAATTGAGCTAATTTTTTAAAATAAATATAAATAAAGTCAAAGTGAGTGAAGAATAATTGTAAACCAGAAAACTAACACTAATTGTGAAAAAAAAGCGAGTTTTTCACTTTCATTCCTCAGAGATTTCATTCTCATCTACCTGAGCCATGACTGCCCCTTTTGGTATAGTAAAACCCATTGAATTAACTGTCATTATTTTACTTTGTAATATTATGATTCAGCAAGAACTAGAATTTTTTAGGTAAAAATGTAAATACAGTATATACAAATTTCATTCATTTAATTAAATAAAATATGGGAAGAATAAATTTTATTATACATTTACTTCTAGGTTGATTCTTCTTTGGTTGATATAGATAAAATGCTCTGTTATTGTTCATATTTGCCTTAACATTAGTTTTAATCACAAAAGTGATAATGGTAAGTTTGGGTGAATTATAACTGTAAGATTGAAATTAAAAATTATATATTTGTACTGTATATATGTAGACATTTGACCTTGTTTTCTCCTGCAACAAGGGGAAAAAGACTGATGGGAAAACAACAGCGAACCTAATGTATGTAAGCAGACAGAGAGAGAAAGAGAGAGAGAGAGAGAGAGAGAGAGAGAGAGAGAGAATTTTAGTTTTAAACATCCTTTATTGTGATACTATTTACAACCGTTTTCATTTTTGTGCATATTATACCAACACATATATACATATTTGCACACACACATACACACACTTACATACCTAAACACACACGCACAAATTAATGTATTTACATACTTACATATGTACAAGTTTTATATTTTTTAATACATATACACACATACACACATTCATACACATACATACATACAGTACATACATACATACAGTACATACAGTACATACATATACTAAAGTATTATCATTTTTTATAAACAATTCTTTTCAGTTTTGGGGTCCATTTGTTTACAGCACTGTTTATAGGTTGTTCAGTTATTGTCCTTCTCCTTAATGACGTGGGCTTTTAGTTTTTTCTCTCCACTACTTTGGCTTTTTGTAAAAGCGCTACTATATTTACACTGTTTACAGTGGTGTCAGTGTTATTATCAGCACCTGGTGCGTTGTGTGTCTCTGTGGAGGTGGTGTGCTCAGGGCTGACCTGTTCGAGTCTAACGCCATACCGGCAAAGTCTCCACACCGGCCTCAGAGGCCATGGTGCCTCGCTCGCTGTCTCTCACTCTAAACTTTATATTTTTTAAGTGAAAACATTCACATTAAAGTAATATAAATAAATAAACAGTCTTTCGAGAAGTTGGCAGGATGCCAAACAGCCTTCCGCATGCTCCCTCACACACAGCGCATGCGCACAGTGAGAGAGAGAGAGAGAGAGAGAGAGGGGTCCAAAATACTGAAGAAACAGATATGTCTTAAGTCATTGATTGCCAGAGACTCAGCTGTACTGACTGTATCTAGAGGAAGTTAATTACACCACCTAAGTGCCTTCTGTCTTCCTTGAACTCTGTGAGGGGATGGGACCAGCCGAGCAGTGCTGGAGGATCAGAGGGAACATGGTGCAGTGCAGGGTGAGATTAGAGAAAACTTTGCCATCACACCCAAACGTGTTAAATTTCATTACAGCCACAGAATCTCACATCTGGAATATTGTTCTACTAGTTTTGAACATCTTGGACCCAGTAAGCTTTCCATCAGGGATAAAACTAAGGTCACTGCAGTTCTAGAGGACCATCATACCTTTGAAAAGCTGATAAAAAAGTGACACCCCCGCAACTATTTAAAAAAAGTGGTAGATTAAACATCTGGGAAAGGGCCATGCCATTGACAAGGTGACCTGCCACAACCTGTATCCTGAAGAACCCACCCCCTTATGTTATGGATTTCTGAATATAGACAAGGAAGGAGCACCCTTTCAACCAATAGCCAGCAGCATTAACTTGCATCATTGTTCCTAGACTTGTGTCTTAACATCACTTATATTTCACTTACAGAGTCGACTGGTACAGATTGAATCACTGCTGCACCCTTGGCTCAAGCAACCAACCTGTACAGTATATGAAGGAAGTGGATAAAAAAGGACAATAGTTTGGCCTTCCTGGCCTGTGCAATTATGTGTAGGAACCTAGAAACACAGGTATGCAGGAAAGCCACACAAACCAGTGCTTGTATTTTGACTCTCCACACCCAATACAATCCAAATTAATGTCAAACGTCCTGATGACACAAATTAGGTGTCATCAGGACACTGGATCACTGGGCAAAAAAAAAAAAAACCCTCCTCCATTAAAGCCAAAAAGAACAAAGACAAGCATCTTCAGACAACTCTCAAGGCATGTAAATATCTTAAGTGGGCTTTTAACAAGATAGCTTTCAATGGATAAGATAAGATAAGATACTTGAGTCAGAGAAGATACATTTTTTTTGGAAGAAGAAGAGCAATATAATTTTTGCAGTCCAACGCCGTGACAAGTGTTCTGAGCTCAAGATATAACAGATTAACTCCCTCTACACAAGGTCAAGGAGGCCATCTATGTGCAAATGAAAAATCTGTCTCTCAGCAGAGGTGGAGGTCCTAGGCACAATCAGTCTCCTATCTTTCATGCTGCCCTTTCATCCATTCGAAGGGAGATCAAGACTTTTTAACAGGTCCACAAGGAAAACTAAGGACTTCCCCTTTTCTCTCATTCTCTGTTCATTACATTTTAATTACTCTCCCTAATCTCTCTCTATTATTTGTTATATTACCAACTCTATCCCCTTCTTGCTCTCTAATCAATCTCTGTCCTACTCTGACTTTCCATTGTTCACCTAATGAGCCCATTCAGGCGGGGGAGGATGCTTTACCTTGGAGCATGTAAATTTGTAGAATCCTACTGACTGAAGAAGATACTTTGATGAGTAGTTACACTTTAACATAACAAGAAAGAAGTCCAGGTGACATTATATCTGTAACAATAACCAGTCTACAATCTGCTAATTCCCTGAAACTCCCCTGACCTTTGTGAGCCTTGTTGACCCAGATCTTTGCCTATTTTTCTGGCTCATCAGTCTGGCACAACTGCCACCCAGCCCTTGTTGCCACAGGGAGGCCCATGTGATCTGCTTGGGATGCACGTGGTGAGTGGGGACGGTTCCATTTTACCATAAAGACAGTCCAGGCCTCGGCTGATGCAGACAGCTGTTCTCTGAGGACCTGTGATTGCAGTCACTTAATAAATCAAGACTGGAATTTCCTACAGTTTTATACTTATGCCTCCAATAATGAACTCTATATTAACTTCAACACTTACAGTGAACTTCCAGCTGCCTAACACACAGTATGACTGCAAACTATCCCTGCTATCCATTATCATCCAAATGAGGATGGGTTCCCTGTTGAGTCTGGTTCCTTTCAAGGTTTCTTTCTATTGCCAAGGGAGTTTTTCTTGCCACAGTTGCCTTCAGATTGCACATCAGTGACAATCTGAGTTTGTTTAGTTTCATACACATTTTCTCATATTTCATACACATTTCTATAATTTTCTTTGATTCTAGGAAGCTGCTTTGCAACAATGACCATTGTTACAAGTGCTATAGAAATAAAATACAATTAAATTAAATTGAAACTACCAGCATCCTGGAACTGTCTAATGTAAAAAGAAAAAGCTGAATTTATTTTGCTTACTGTCCTTAGAGACTTTATCCTCCACTTTGACAAGTTTCATCCTCTTCATTCTCAAACTTTTGTTTTGCGAGGCAGCAGTGCTAACCACTACACCACTGTGCCATCCTAAAAATTCACGATAAAAGTAAAATTTACACTCAGCATACAATTTACATAAAATGCTTGCAAAAGGGAAAAAAATAATTATAAAGTTTCTTTCTCATTCTCCCTGTGTTGGCTTTCAGGGAGCAGAAGCACTTCACTGCCTGAAACAAAGAGAAGATTAAATTGTTCAGATGGCTGAGGCATCTTTATATGGAATATAACAGTGGTCCACAATCCTTAAACCCATGATGAGTTAGGTGATGTGTTTGGTGTTTGACATTTTTGAAATTGTTGTGCTGTGTGCTTGAGGTTGGCAGGGTCTCAAACACAAGGTCGCAAAGATGACTTCAATGCATTTCTGTAAATTTCTTTGAAAAAAATACACTTAGGTTTATAAATCCTAAGTCTGGTCTTTCTCAGCCTAGGTGTTTTTTTTTGTCTCTGAAATATATTTGTTCCTCTTTTGCAAGAAAAAAATATTTCTTCATTAAACTATTCAAAAGTTGTACAGCATGAGCAAGAACTGGCTCTGAATTGTTCACTATTATTGCTTTGAGTTTTTTACCTTTGTCTGGCGCTCTTTTATGACTTATTTAAATAATAGTGTAATAATGTGAGCCAGAATACTACACACAGCATCTGGTCAAAAAATTATGGCAGTGTCCTGATCCACTTAGCCATCAGAGGAGTTAGGGATACCTATACAGACATCTCAAACAAACACACAAGGCACATACAGTATATAGAGGTACTGTATAAGTAAAGAACCTTTCATTTAAAGGCCAGGAATTGATTGCTGAGTCAGCCATTGGAACCATCTCTGTGAGCCACCTTAGCCATGATCTTCCTTCAAGGATGTACAGCCTTTTTTAGATAATCAATTACTTCAGAAATATTGAATGAATGGAAAATAATTTGTATCATCTGTTGGGGGAAGTTACTTTGACTGGGCCAAATGACCAAAACATTGATTTGGGTGCCTACATGTATGTACTGTGCATACATGACACACAGACACACATACACATAAACATTTGCATAAGACTGCAAAATATACAAGCATTAATATAACACAGTTTCCATTTGGGATTAATAAAGTACTAAATCCATCCATCCATCCATCCATCCACCCCCCTCTCTCTGCCTCCCATTGAATTCAAGTGTTCTAATCACTTCCATGGTAACAGGTGTATAAAATCACCCTTAGTTCCAGTGAAAGGAACTCTTAATACTTCAGAATTCCAAGACATTTTGGACAATTTCATGCTCCCAACTTTGTGGGAACAGTTGTGGATGGCCCCTCCCACATGTCTGCACACCAGTGTAGTGCAAGGTCCAAAAAGACATGGATGAGCAAGTTTGGTATGGCAGAACTTTACTTGCTTGCACAGAGTCCTGACCTCAGCCCGATAAAAGACCTTTGGGATGAATTAGAGTGGAGACTATGAGCCAGGGCTTCTTGTCCAACATCAGTGTCTGACCTCACAAATGGAAGAATGGTCAAAAATTCCCATAAACACACTCCTAAACCTTTTGGAAACCTTCAAAGGGTGGGCCAACATCATATTAAACCCTATGAATTAAGCATTGGATGTTACTCAAGTTCATACTGTATGCATGTGAAGGTAAAAGAGTGAATTCATGTGGCAACATAGTGTACTGTATCTATCTAATCCCATGCAGTCTGTGAAGATCAAGAACCAACAATTCAGAGGACAACTGCAACACATCCTGCTAACTCTAGAGAAAAAGAGAAAGGAAGAAGGAACTTGTAAGGGATTAAGCTGTAAGAGAAAAGAACAAAATAAAAGAACAGAGGGCAACCAGTACCATATCTCTACATAAAACAAGTCAATAAATCAAACTGGAAATAAAGCAAGAAGAAATGAACAAAATAAGGAATACAGAGAAACACTGTCAGAGCAGAAATAAACCAGTAAACTTAAGAATCAAAGACTAAGCAGCAGTGGCCAATCTGGATGCATTCCTCAATGGCTGTGTTAAAACATTGCCATTAAACACGCATAGTTACAAACATTCGTTTCAATAAATCCGTACATGCCGATATCTCACTTAACATATGCCACAGACATTGTTGCCAACTACAAAACTGCAAAGGCAGGAAAATGGCTACAATTTACCTTGGTGTCTTCCAAACAACATTACTATTAGCAACCATGGCATCAGCTCAGCATTGCCCGACACAGACCTAAATTAAAACAACATTCTGGTCAATAAGTTTCCACGTCCCCATATCTCTCTAAAAATACAAGATGGGTGTTATACCTAGTTACAAAACTGCCAATGCAAACCATGGCCGATTTAAGATTACCTTGTTGTCTTCTGAGCAACATTTCAGCAAGCTAAAAATGGTGTTTCCTCTGCATTGCCCAACCCAGGCCTAAAGTAAAATGTTCCCATAATACATTATTGTGGTGCTTGTGGTTATTTATGTACTTTTACTAGCATTAATTAAATTTTCCTGTGGTTGAGTGGTAAGCACGCAGCAGTCTCATATAGACATTGAAGTGTAAATCCTGTTGCAATCGATCGAATCAGAAATTTCTTCTAGGTAGGCTACATAGCTAAGATAAGCTAACAAGCTACGCTGCAATATTTGCTATAAAATCCATTTACAGTACCAATTCCAGTTTGAATTTGCATTTAACTTTTTATTTTGATCGGTAGCTAATGAGTTAGATGAATATTAGCTGTCAGCTGTTCGTTGTATCAGCGAAACTGATTAAGTATGCTTAATGCATGACTCAAGACACCTTCATCTAATTTATTATGTTCTGTTTTAAATATGTTTTTGTTAAAATGTGGACAAAGTATATAAGTATCAAGTATGCATGAATTGAGAGTCATTTGTTGGGATCTCTTAAATCTGAAGTACATACCACTGTCAGGGATAACCCCTAGAGGGCGCCAAAGCGCCCTGTGTTTTTTGTGTGTAGTTCCTTTTTAGTTTCAATGTTATACCTCATTTCCCGGTTTGCAACTCGGTCAGGTCACGTGGGCGCGCACCTGATCCGAGTTGATAATTAGTTTCATTATATAAGTTGTGTTTGAGTTCTAGTTTTTGTCTTGCATTTGTTACATTAAGTTGAAGGTAAATGTCTCGTTTGTTTATACGTGTTTTAGTTTCGTTTTTCATATAAAGTGTTTTGTTTATTTAATTCCCTGTTTTGTGTTCATCTTTAATAATAAATCGTTTCCCTGAACCATCTGGATCCTCTGCGTTTATGCCTCGTACAACCCCGGACCGTGACAACCACAAACTGTGATGAGCCCAATTATGATTCTTATCCAGGCCCAGATGATTTTCAGCCCTCCTCACTCAACTTTTTCCAAAACTTAATTGATACTGATGCTAACCAATTACTGCTTAGCAGCTGTTTCTGATTACTACTTCCTCAAGAAGTGAATGAAACATTCTGGCAAAAATCTTCAGAAGAAAATGCATATGGTAGCAGTAAATTATTTTCATAATTTTATTTTAAGAGATGGTTGAAATGTGTTAACAATGAATGTTTATGCTTATCATCTGGTGCTAATTTTACTTCATTCTGCAAGCTGAAACCGTTTTGGATTTCATTGTCCATTGTAGAAGACCGTTGTCGCAGCTCAGTCAGAACTATTAACAGCAGCTTTTCAGTTAACTAACCATATAAGTCTAGGTTACTGTATTTGCTAGCATAACTTTTAGTATGATACGAAAGTGATCAATTTTAAATGAGCTTACAGAACAATGTTTAGATCAGTTAGCCTGCTTAAGCATGTCTTAGCTTAGCTGCTGACATTACACAGGTAACAAAATAAAATACTCTGATTAAAGAAGACTTCAGTGCCCACTTGTGATTAAAACTTTCTGTTTAAAGCTGAATAATGAACTTCTGAATCAATTGAGCATTCTGATTTTACATTTTTGGGTACAGTATCAGTTATCATAAAACAAAATATTTATGAGGGGTTGCTGAGGTGTTCTTTCCTCAGTTCACAAATTTTTGAGTGGTCACCTCAATGTGGACTGGGTGTAATGTTTTTATTTATTATAATATTTTTTGTCCCATCAAGGCAACAACTATCATCTAAGAGCGAGCGAAGACATCACGAGCTCGCTCTAAGGCACATAACGCAAGACACGTAAGCCTGTCTACGTAAGTATAACTTTTTGAACTACTCAGAGCAAATAGCTATCAGCCCTTTCCACAAGCGCACAGATGCCCATGGTTTCATGTATTTCTTCTATGATTGTTTTTATTTATTTTTATTAAACCTTAACCAGCTGCTCCATTTATCACATTCTTTTTTGTTTAAAGGGGGAATAAAACTGCCAGTCTAATCTGTTGTGTTTTGAAATACTGTAAATACTGTTGTGTGATATAGTCAAATTGAGTATATGTATGTGTGGTGGAACACTGAAGGTATAGAAAGAGAGAAATTGATACCTAATGATTACAACACCTTGGAATTTAACCAGGGAATATATATACTGTACATATATTCCCTCGTGTGTATATAATTTTATAGTTATATTCCCGGGTGATATATACCGTATATATAAAGTTATCCTTATGAGCAACACAGGTTCGTTCTCAGTGAGGCAGTAGGAGACACGGATATAAAAATAAAACAACAATCACACACTAATATGTAAGACTCAATCACATCACACAACGGTGACTGGGATACCTAGAAATTGTTGGGTTCAATGTACAGCAGCTGAGGCATGACAGCAGGCAATACAATCAAAGCCTCCACATCAACTTTCATTTACATCTGTGTGCAAACACTCACATGCGCATACAAACACTCACAGCACTCGTGACGGGGAGACCACCACCAGGAATACACCACGCCTTAAACACTCAGCTCCTATAACAACAAAAGTATATTACATACTCTTCTTACGCTCATGACACCCGTCCCTCCAAAAAATACAATCATAACCAAAAAAAAAAAACACACACCTTCACCTTCAAATGGAAAACTCAATTGAAAACAAACAAAGAAAAACAAACATCAATACACATATAACACTGAAAAAGACATTTAAATGGCACATTGCAAGACAACAAAAAATAAAAATACAAACAGTAATGCAACCAACCAAACGTAAGCAGGAAGAGCTTTAGTAATCCTGCCACTAGTAATCATCAGAGCATGATCTGGCTTGAACTATTATACTTGTAAATGGTGGTTAGAGACCTCATTTGTGCGTCAATACAAGGGTAATGACCCAGCACTTATTTGAAATGTCTGTGTTATATTGGAGCTAATGGTGGAAGAGGGGCCCAATTAGGAATATGTTGCTCCCTGTCCATAGCTTCTAAAGGCTAGCCTGGTTATTTAGCCAAATTTTGTGTTCATGTCAAATCAAGTCAAGTCAATTTTATTTATATAGCGCTTTTAACAATTGACATTGTCGCAAAGCAGCTTTACACAAGCAAAAGAAGTAAGTTTGTATGCAACGTGAATGTGTATGAATCAAAATGATAAGATTGTCCCTGATGAGCAAGCTGAGGGCGGCGGTAGCAAGGAAAAACTCCCTGAGATGGTAATAGGAAGAAACCTTGAGAGGAACCAGACTCAACAGGGAACTCATCCTCATCTGGGTGATAACGGATAGCAGGGACTGATCAGCATAATAATGTGTAAGACTGGAAGTTCAGTATAACAAGAGATGTGTTAAAATTAAAAGGAGTCCAGTTTGTTCCTGGAGGCTCAAGTAGACTGTAGGAAATTCCAGTCCTGAGCTATCGAACAACTGAAGTCACAGGTCTCCAGAGAACGTCTCAGGTTACTTGGCTGTAACCCTGTTCCCTGTTAAAGCGTGAAAACGCTATGGGAACATCTCTTTGTTCTCTGGTTGTGAAGCCTGTGCATGTCAAAACCGCCGAATACCTCAGTTTACAACCTCTGCCAGGCATGACGTCACCGAATAAGGTGCACCTGCAGGTTATAAATAGGAGTGAACCGGAAACATCCTCAGGTCATTTTTGTCTAAAGGACGTCCAGGCATGCCAGCAGTGCGGCATCGGAATCCAGCATCTCGTTCCCGCTTTATCAGGGAACAGGGTTACAGCCAAGTAACCCGAGACGTTCCCTTTCAAAAGCTACACTTGATACACTACCAAGGAGGTCTCAGACCTAGCTCTGGGTGCTGACTCAAGGATCCGCGAACCCGGAGTAGCATTGAAATCCAGACTATAAAATCTAACAAACATGTGTGGAGAGGACCAGCCCGCCGCATCACATACCTGCTGCAGGGGGACGCCTCTTGCCAAGGCAATAGCATCTCTCACCCAGTGTGACAGAGTCTGTCTAGTGGCGGCCGCCCCCCGGTTGCGACCCCCATGGCAAATAAAAAGCTGCTCTGACTTACGCCACTGACTAGTGCGGTGGACGTATATCCGAAGAGCACGTACTGGCCACAGTAAATGAAGTCTTTCCTGATCCAGAGCTGTGAAAGGCGGAGGACAGAAGGCTTCGAGAACAACTGGGTGCATGGTCGCGAATAGAACCTTGGGAAGATAGTTGGAGTGAGGATGCAGAATAGCTTTGACTAGCCCAGGGGAAAAGTCTAGGCAGGATGGGGAGACTGACAGAGCCTGCAGATCCCCAATCCTCTTCAAGGAAGTAATAGCCATAAGAAAAACCATCTTAAGAGACAGAAGCCTGACAGGCGCTGACTCTAGTGGTTCAAAAGGGGTGTCAGCCAGGCCTTCGAGTACGATAGCTAAGTCCCATGAAGGGACCATCGCTCTAGTGAGCGGCCTCAACCGTTTAGCTCCACGAATAAAACAGGCAACTAAATGGTGCTCCCCCACAGAAACCCCATACACAGAAACCCCATCGGTCAGAGCATGACAAGCCGAAATAGCAGCTACGTACGTTTTGAGTGTACTAGGGCATAAGCCCGAGGACAACTTTTCTTGTAGAAACTCAAGCAGCACGAGCACAGTTTCGAGGCAATTGATGTGCCACACGAGAAGATGACCTCTCCAGCTCCCTTGTTCAAAAGGCGTGTCAGCCAGGCCTTCGAGTACGATAGCTAAGTCCCATCAGTCCCTTCAGACCGTCGCTCTAGTTTATTTGTTTAGCTCCACGAATAAAACGGGCAACTAAATGGTACTTCCCCACAGAAACCCCATTGTTCAGATCATGACAAGCCGAAATTGCGGGTACGTACGTTCTGAGAGTACTAGGGCATAATCCCTAGTATAAGCCATCCAAGACCGCACCCCAGCCCGTGAGGGAAGCGTGTGTCATTAGCATCTTGCAACGACAAGGCGGGCCTAAAGTGGGACCCAAAGTCAGAAACCAGGGTCTGAACCACATAGAAAGGGTACGAAGCCCCTGGCGCGTAACCCTTATTAGCCTCTGGGGATTGGCCCTTGAATGAAACCCCCTGGCTCTTAGCCACAGCTGAAATGCTCTCATGTGCAGAAGGCCCAAAGGTATCACCGTGGACCAGCTGCCATGAGGCCTAGAGATTTCTGAAAGTGATGAACAGTGACCTTCTGGCCTAGCTTGAGTTCCTTCAGGGTGTTGAGAATGGATTCGACACGAGCAGGTGACAGCTGTGCCCGCATTGCGACCGAATCCCATGTGACACCTAAATATGTTGTCCTCTGAACAGGAAAGAGAACGCTCTTTGTGGCGTTGAGTCTCAATCCTAAAGAATGGAGATGGGCTATTAGGACATTTCGATGTCGAAGCGCTAGCTCCTGAGACTGGGCCAGAATCAGCCAGTCGTCTATGTAATTCAAAATACGGATGCCCTGGAGTCGTAAAGAAGCCAGAGCCGCATCCATGCATTTTGTATATGTGCGGGGTGACAGAGCTAGGCCAAATGGAAGGACCCGATACTGGTAAGCTTCGCCCCCGAAAGCGAACCTCAGGAACTTCCTGTGCTGAGGCAATATTTCTATATGGAAATATGCGTCCTTGAGATCGATTGTCACAAATCAATCCTCTAGTTGGATTTGAGAAACAATCATTTTGACAGTCAAAATTTTGAATCGGACGCAACCCCCTATCTCTCTTGGGCACCAAAAAGTACCGACTGCAGTACCCCGACTCTCTGTCTGGGAGGGGAACATGTTCTATGGCCCCTTTTCCCAGCAAGGTCTGTAACTCCTGGGCCAGCAGATGCGCTCGGTCCGGTTTCACGGAAGTGGAGACCATGCCGTTGAAAAGCGGAGGACGATGTGCAAACTGAATCCTTTAGCCTGTGGCTACAGTCTTTTGTACCCAAGGAGATACGCCTGGCAGTAGTTTCCACGCTGCCAGCTTCTCCGAAAGGGGCACGAGCTTTGACACTTCGGCTGGATGGGGGGGTGTTAGGTGTTGGGTATCCTGAAGTGTGGCAAGAGATGACCAAACACCCAACATTTCGTTGGATACCGGCGCTCCCCGAAACACCAGTGGTGGCGGGGATTGAACACCGGCCTCTTGGGAGTGCCAGGGAGGAGGCCCTGTTTTGTGACGGAAATCCTGGCGCACCTCCCTGGGGGGAGACACCCCCACGGCCCCGGGCGCACAAGCCTCAGGGCTTCTTCTTTGAAGAGAGGAAGCTCCTCAGGTCTGGTCTTTTTGAGGCAGATTGAGAAGAACGGCGAGCCCCACCCCAGTCTTTACGAGGGGGTGCGCGGCTGGTCACACTCTCCTTCTGCAACTCACACCTGATAGGGGCCAGACCTGGCCGGGACCGGGTGGCCGACGGTCCCAATTCTTGAGCACGGCAGGGAAGGAACCTCCCAAAGGCCTGTTCATATAGCTTCACCTCCCGAAACCTAGAGGCCGGAAGGCGAGACAGGGCATCAAGGAGGACAGCACGATCCTTATCCTTGATGCCCGTGAGGTTCAGCCACAGATGCCTCTCCGTGGATACCATGGCAGCCATAGAAAGGCCCACAGCACGGGCCGTCTGTTTGGTTGCACGGAGAGACAGGTCTGTGGCTCGGCGCAGCTCTGCAAATGCCCTGTCATCAATAACCCCGCTGGTGCTCAGGTCCTTCAGCAGGTCAGCCTGGTAGACCTGCAAAACTGCCATGATGTGCAGTGAAGCACCAGCCTGACCTGCTGCCTGAAAAGCTTTCCCCACCAAAGCAGATGTCAATCTACATGGCTTGGAGGGGAGAGTAGGCTTTTTCAGGGAGCATGATGTCCCAGGAGAGAGATAGCCCGCAGGCGTCTTCTATCTGGGGCATCATCATATAACCGCATGTTTACGCATCAACGATATTCGAATAAGTCGAAGTCGATGGCACAAAAACATGCAATGAATACGGCTTGCTCCATGAAAGAGTTAATTCGTCATGGAGGTCACCAAAGAAGGGGTGAGAAAGAGACGTTGAGGCTCCTCCCTCCGGCCACCCGACAGAAACCTGTCGTCTAATCTCGAGCGCTTGGGGGAATCTCGTTTCTGTGGCCAGTCGATATGCAATCGCTCGACCGCACACGTTATGACCTCTAATAATTCCTCATAAGCTTTGTCAGCACTGGAGGAGCGTTGTGAGGAGGCTACTTCCATTGAAGCGAGAGAGGAAGATTCTTCCGCTCCTTCACAAGAAGCGCCGGAGCGCGCTTGCGAAGCGGAAGCCAAAACTTCCTGATCTGGAGAGAGCGCGAGAGAAAGGGGGAATTCCGTGCGCATCTGCCAGATCAGCACGCGAGCAACCGGGAATGCGCCGCGGCTCGTGGTTTCTCTTTAAAGAAAGCGAGCCGCGCGTGAAGCACCTTAATAGGGAGAAGATCACAGTACTCACAGTCTCCTTGAAGCCCGAGGCGAGCGTGTTCTTCCCCCAAGCACTCAAGACAAAATTCATGGAGATCGCCTTCTGAAAGAGATCTATCACACAAAGGCACGCATCTCTTAAGCAACTCCGCCATATCGGTGAGTTAATGTGGATATTTCCTTTTTTTTGCTTCCGTTATCGCTTGTACACACACATGCAAACACAAAGCGGTCCTGAAGAGAAAAAAATCTGAGGATGTTTCCAGTTGGACCTTATTCGGTGACGTCATGCCTGGCAGAGGTTATAAGCCGAGGTATTCAGCAGTTTTGACATGCACAGGCTTCACAACCTGAGAACAAAGAGATGTTCCCATAGCGTTTTCACATAGCATCGAGTGTAGCTTTTGAAAGGGAACAGCTGTCAGCATCAATCGAGGACAGAGTCTTTCTAAATTTATGTTTATGAACAGACACAGTCTCAATATGATGAACCCAGAGTGACGACTCTATGCAGCTAGCAGACGGTTGGTTTAGCCTGTCTGTCTGCTCCCTGGCCTGGGCTCTGGATTGTCACAGATTAACTAGGCCTCTTCTGAGACTATGTGCTATACTGCAAGAAATGAGATCAGCACCTTCCCGAGTGGGATGGAAACAGGCCAGTTTTTTTCCCTCAAAGGTCATCCAGTTGTCTATGAAGCCCGCATTGTTTTCAGAGCACCACCTGGACATCCAGCGGTTCAGCCACCATAACCTGCTGTAAGCTATGTCGCCACGTCTCACTGGGATGGAACCAGAGCAAACTACTTCATTGGACATCGCCTTCGCTATTTTAAACACCTCTGTAAAGTTATGTGTTTACCATGTGTTCATAGTTTGTTTAGTTCCACCTATCTCTCTAATGGATACCTGCAACTGCTTCAGCTACAAAAATAAAATGATCTTGTAGAAAACAATGACCTGATGTGGTATCCACATTTCACACTACCCTCTGAGAAAATAGTTTGAGAAGGTGGTTCTTCTACTCTCCTCATTTGCCAGAACAATATATGACCCTTTCTGTCTTAGTGGGAACCTTTCTTTGCCTCTTTGGAAAGGAAGTCATTACAGCTAACAGGTGTTCTATGGGCATTACTCCATCTCACTGCTCAGCCAACAATGTCACTCTGCAACCCAGCTCTGATTTGGACATCACTTAGACTCCCTGCTCCGTTGAGGGCGTCTCTCTGCCTTTCCTGAGATGGTCAATTTGCCAGACATTAAAATATGTCATGGTTTTGTGCCTGATCTAGGCCAAATATAATAAGGTTATGCTATTTTGTAAATCCTTGTAAGATCTTCATTTAAGAAGCGCTTGGGTTTGACCATTATGAAAGCATTTGTTAGGTTCTATAGTTCCTGGTGATAATAAGCAGAATCAGGGAGGAGAAATTACAAGGTACACAACAATAAATCTGGGACTTGGGAGTTTAAAGGTTGAGCTGGGTCAGCTCTGGCCTAAATTCACATCTGATGTACAGAACATAACTGTGAAGGTTTTGGCCAACTGTGCAAAATAAGCCTAAAGCCCAAAATCTGTTTGCCAGATTTGTTTTGGCTTTTGGGTGTGGGGCAGATCAGGGCAAAAATGGTTTTGAAATGAATGAGAATTCCATGCTCGACTCTACACCCACTGTTAATTATCCTAGCTAACAGTTAACAGAGCAACACACAATATATAGTAGACTGAAGGAGACGAAATGAATCTTTTTTTTTTAAAATAACTAACCAGGCCAAACAGTATGACAAACAGTGGAAAAGTAACTCAGTCATTTGTGTTTTTTTCCAAAGTGGGTATGATGTACTCATATATACAATACTAAGACAATTTATGCAACCTCTGCATGAATTCTTATTGTCATTCATGGTGTATTCAAACCAAGTAGGCAGGACAACAAATAACCTATTAAACTAACCAGGACCACACAGATATGTCTGGTAAATTATAGCACTACTCAGCATGTGCCAATGAAATGTTTTATGCAATCCTTCATATGTTGCTCTTTTGTCTTCAGTTTGAGTTACAATGAAACAAATGCTAAATTCCTGTCCTTTCAAATGAGTGGTAGACTAATCCATCACAGTGAAGCTGAGGTGGAGATTTGTTTTTCCAACAAACATTAAAAGGAAAAAGAAAGGAGACAAAGATATACTCCTAATGACAACTATAAATCATTGAGGCATGGACTGTGTGACCAAAACATTAACAACAGATCCGTTTAGTCCTGTAATTTGCAAGGTGGGTCCTCCATGGGTTTGGCCTGTTTTTCCAGAAAATCACACAGATACTTGATCAGCCTGAGATCTGGGGAATTTGAAGGCCAAGTCAACAGACGTACAAGGACTGATCTGTTTTCTTCAGAGTGTTTTTAAATGGTACTGTATATATCATTCACAATAATGCCAGTACACAACGTTCACACCTTCACACTGCCTCAACTGGCTTGCCCTCTTCCTATAGTGCATCCTGGTGCCATCTCTTCCACAGGCAAGCAATGCACATACACATACCCTTTACATCAGGGGTCTCAAACTCAGTTCCTGGAGGGCCGCAGCCCCACAGAGTTTTGTTCCAACCATAATTAAAAACACCTGATCCAACTCAACAAGTCATTAAGGCTTATTTGAAAACTACATGGTATGTATGTTGGAGCAGGGTTGGAACAAAACTCTGTGGGGCTGCGGCCCTCCAGGAACTGAGTTTGAGACCCCTGCTTTACATGGTGCACAAAAATGTTACCCGTCAGACCAGGCAACCTTTTATTGCTCTGAAGTTCAGTTTTAATGTTCATGTGGCGATGCTCTGACCCAGTCTTCTAGCCATTACAAATGCACCCTTGTTAAAAGGACTTGTTACACTTGCCACAGTTACACACTTGGTTATGGCTGACTGGTGAGCAGGACTGTATGTTGCTTTCAGAGAAGTAAAAGGACTGATCCTTAGACTCAGCGATACAGTATCTCCTTCCTTAGGTCATATCATAAGTGAAGGTCTCTGCTCCAAGACAATTGAGAGAGTTTTTTTTAATGATATATTATTTATAACATTTGTCTGGGAGCATAATCATGTGTTGTCAAGTTACTGGTTTTAGTGTAGCTTCATCAATCCTGACCTTGACTATTGTAGTGGAGAGCACTATCTATGCCTTTCATTCATTATTGTGTATGTTTGTGTGTATGTGGTTCTTTTATTATTGTCCAGCGCTTTGGTCACCTGGTTGGTTTGGTTTTCTTTGTATTTCATGGGTATAGGGCCACACAGACAGTACATGCATTTAACTTTTTTATACATTTTTTACATTTATTTATTTTTCTCAATTGGGGCTGAGCACTAAGGATTTTTGCTTCAGACTTAGTCTGAGAATTTAATCAACATGCACTTGGAAGCGGTAGCTGAGATTTCTTCTTTATTATGACCTAGGGATTTGGAACTGTATCAAGGACAGCCATTTAACTAGAGCGGTTTTCAAGAGAATAAGAAATGTGTGTAGAACCAATTTATTTACTTGCTTAAAATGCTAGCTTTATAGATGGTGAATAAATGGTGACATCTGCTGCAAAAAAGACCAAATATTCACACAGTCCAAAACAAACAGCCAGCAAGCCTAAACAAAGGCATACTGTATCCAAAGGCAGGTTGGGAATGATCATAAATTGGAGGCAGTATTTACTATATGGCATCACATCTATATGTTTCCTAAAATGTTCCCATAAGTCTGGAATCACTCAGTTGTTTATAATGTCTTTGTGTTCTGTAGCATTAAAACTTCCTTTCATTCGAACTACTGTAATGCCTCTGTGCAGTTTTGTGGGCATCACTAAATGAATAATCTGTAGAAACGCTCTTTGCTCATTATTGGTGATCAACATCATTAGTGAGTATGGCCAAAGTAAGCCTTTCTGAATCTATACATTTTGTAGGACTGGGCAATGTATTTTAGTTTGATACTATGCAATAATATGCTAGCAATTACACATACTGTAACTCACTGAAAATATTGATACTTTACCTCCATTAAATGAGAACGAGAGTTATATTGAAGTTATTTTGGTAGTGATTATTGGGCAAAATTATTAATAATGTAATTGCAGGAATTGTCATTTTTAAGGTTAATGCTGTATTTCTGACATCTTTTCAACAGTTTTCATAAAAATTAGTTTTGTACATTATGATGAAGAGTTTTCCTCACTCTGAACATTCTATGTCAGCCCCTTAATATCACACAGGAATGCAAATTAATGTACTTTGCCTCTAGATGACAGTGTTTGGATTAATGCAAAAATGTATAGGTGATCAGAGAATTTTATTTTCACAGAGAAGCTGTTATGTAACGGCTATTATGGTCACTAAATGGACAACTTCTTTAAAATCATCAGAGCAGATTTGGACAAAAGCCTTTTATTGACTGAAATTAAAGGGTACAGTAGATAGGTATGGTCTACACTGGAAAGAAATTGCAGAAGGATAGCACATCCAAAGAGTAAAAAAAAAAATGTGGTTTATATTAGAGTGCACTCTCAGCACCATAACTTGACAAAAATATGTGCAGTATGAATCCTTTCTGAAAGATAACAACAGGTGATGGAAAAAATGACTGCTTTCAAATGATTGTTCATATGTGGAATGCCTAAACACATATGGTAAAAAATGTAGTTTGACTGATATGCTGTTGGGGGATGTAACTTGCACCCAAATGCCAAATAGGGCTGAACTCTTAATTTTAGGATTGTTGATATTTTTTTTCATTAATCAACATCATAAATATACAGGGAGGGAATAATAATAATAATAATAACAATAATAATAATAATAATAATTTATTTCCTTTTTTTTTACTGTTGAGGCATGAAAAACATGGAGCAGGATTACAAGCATGTAACTTACAAGCATCCTAACTCCAGGCCATTAGTTTGGCTTACTTCAGAATTAATAAAATAGTCATTTGTTCGACTGCTGTATATGAACCTTAGTTCAGCCTTTAATACAATCACTCCTCAGCATCTGATTGAAAAGATGAGCCCGTTGGACCTGAACACCTCCCTATGCAAGTGGGTACAGGACTTCCTGACTGGTAGGCCTCAGTTCATCCAGATCAGGAACAGCATCTCCAGCACCACTGTAACCAAGCATTGAGAGCATTTATGAACATACCTTTTAGACACTGGGCCTTTTTGTAAATTGTAAATACTTTATTGATTGATCTTAGAAAATATTAAACTATTTCTAGGTACTGGATTTTTGATTATTATAGGCTATAAACTGTAATAAACATGCTTGAATTATTTTACTGTAGTGTACCTGTAATGAATGTAATCAATTTATTAGAGATTCACTTTTTGACTAAACTTATCAAAAACATCACTTTTACATGATGTTAAATTTTCAATTTAAATTGTACATTAAAATGCACTTATGATCATAAACAGCAAGCATCAGTTACAACCAAAAAGTAAATAACAATACTGAATTCTGAACTTAAACAAAACAGTCCTTATCATACAAAGTCCAAAACATCATACAGTACATGGGGACTGCTATGATATTATTTGCGGTGGAACCTGGGGTCATCTGGTGTTTTTGGTCTTTCAGCATTATGCACCTTCACACAAGTGACCCAGCCAGAAATGACCAGGCCCTGGGATGTGTCTAAATGATTAGAATTAGATAAATTACATATCAGTTATATGAACTATTTACATTACATTACTGTGGCAATTTCAAGGGCATGTTACTTACAGTAATAAGCATATTTTTCTCTCTTGATGGATTAGGATTCAAACTGGTAATCTCTTAATGAATTTTCTGTTGCACCACTCAGGAGCCCCTTTTGGTTGTACTGTTAGTCCAAATACCAATAAAATGGTAGTGAACAATACAGATTTGTTCCTCTTAGTGACTTGCCTACAAAACGTGCCTGAATTCACATCTGAAACATATCCAAGGATGACACAATTCAAACAAATTTTGACTTTTGTGAATTCTGAATTTTGAGCACAAGAGCAGGTTAATGGAGTTGGTGTAGCAGTTTGCTATGCTGCCGTAAAAACCCAGAGCAGTTCAGTTGTTAATGTGAGATGATCATGATCAAAATTTCAAGCCAAAAGTAATATATTTAACTTCATATGATGACTTATAGATTCATTCTTCACCATTACCAAATGTAGGTGTCCGTACCTTCACAAAGCTCAGACCAAATCATTATAAAAATGATTGGTGTCCACATTGCTGTTTTGTATCTAAAAGGCTAAATCAGTCATTCTTTAAAAATCAAGGTGAGGAACAATAATCAATACACTGATTACCAACAGAAAAGGGGCTCAGCTCTTTTTTATCTTTACATTGTGAGTTCATTAGGAAGATAACTCAGGTCTGTTTCAGCTGCATTTCAGCTTGGTGTGACCTCAGTTCTTTTTCTGTTCACACTATCATTCCTCTGGTGCTCACAGACCATTATTGCCTTGGATTATGGGCCAGAAGCTATGGTTAATGTCAACATCAACTTCATAATCATACTGGCCCTGGCAAGACTGATCTGTAAACAACTATGAGTAAACGAGGGAGCTATGTTGAAGATTTAATTTCTTCCAGCTTCCAAGGACAAGTTTTTATGATAAAGGGTTTATGATCCATGTGTAGTACAAAACATTTTTGCCTACAGTTACTTAGACTCTCAATAGTTATTGTTATAATTTATTCATACTACACCCTATTGCATTTATAAACATTTAATAATATATGCTCTACTGCTGTATTCTATTATATTTTATATAGATGTATTAGTACATCTCATGTTATTATATACTGTAGCACCAATATATTCTATACTATTTATGCTGTTTTGTATTTTTACTTTCAAATGCTGTTAGTCCTTCGCCTGCTCCTTCTGCCATAGAGCATTTAGGTTCAGGTTTTACACCGGATGCACTTTCTGATACGACCCGCCCGGGAAAATTACATTAGTTGAGGTAGACAAAAATGAGGGTTTTTGCAATTATTCATTATAATTTTTCACAGGACTCATTCTGATTTGCTTCAAGTGTGTGTTGGTTTCATTTCAGTGTTTAGAATGTTTTCATATGCATAAAAATGCTGAGCAATTGCTCTGAGTTTGTTTTGAGGGTTGTAACTGTTTGCCACATAAACTAGACAAAATAATATCGCATGCAACATCTTTAACTTCCAAAAAAAAAAAAGGCTCAGTTCAAGCTTGGTGCTAAGCACTTGCAGTCTGTCATTTCAACCAACAAAACATGCAGACATAATGCATTTCACTTAAGACAGCTTTTTTTTTTTTTTGCTGGCAAGAGTCATTCAGCTGACATACTGTAGATGTCCAGAGGATGTGCATAACAAATTGTGACAATTCTTGAAGTGTTTTGGGACTGAAGGGCTGGAAGTAGACTTGGCAAGTCTGGTACTTTTTATTCAAATCTGTGTTGTGAATGATAATGAAAATGGATGGTTTTCAGCACCCACATACACATGTGCACACTTGCTGTCTTTTGGCATGCTGGAACTCTTAAGGTCTCTCTCTCTCTCTCTCTCTCTCTCTTGCTTGCTCTCCCTGTCAACACCAAGAAACACAACACAAAGAAAAACACATACAGTAGAAAAGAATATGTTACCTTCTGGTTTCAACTTCCTCTCTCTACCCATAGGTGATGCCCGACCAGGACCTGTTGCCAAACACCCTCACTGCATGACTCAGGCTTGGGAGCTATCTGGCCTTTTATAGGCTGAGGTTGAATACTCTCCAAGTTCACCAAGGCCTGATGTGTATCCCCCTTGTATAGTCACTGTCATATGGTACATTCCTGCTTGACCAGGGTAGGTTTGCATTATGCCAAGAATCTTGAATAGAAGAAGTCTGTAGTGGAGGCAAGATAACAATGTAAGTTTCTTAAATTTATTTGTCTTCTGGGCGGAACCCTAAGCAGACAGAGGAAATCCACTCAGACACAAGGAGGACATGGACTCTGGAAATGTAGCCAATGACTACCAACACTACATTGTTTGGCATCAGATGTAGAAGACTGTTGAAGAATGTTGCCATTGCAAGTGCTGCACAGTGCCTGAGCCAAGAGTAACGCTCTTGGTAACTAATGGCTGCTTAACAAAGCACATGAAATCATAATTTATTTGTTTGTACAAGGTCTCTCAGTAATGTAAAATAACTTTTCCTATATGCAACTGTTAGCTGATGGAAAGCGTGTATAGGTCTGTATCAGGAATGTCATATTGCAAGTTATGACTTCCACTGTTTGAGACAAAATTTTTGATTTGACTGGAAAGAATTTTGGCCTGTGTTAGAGTCTACTGGCACACTAAGGCTTTCCACTGAAAGAACGGTTCACTTAAGGCAACCATCTGGCCATCTTAGAAAAAAGCAAATAAAAACTTGCTTCTTGAAGAAGTCCCAGTACCTAATTACATCTGAATACCCTTTCAGTTACAAAAATATAATGAATAAATAGTTAAATCCTCTTGGTTGTCTGTTTCTTGTTATAGAGCTAGGCTTGTGGATCAAATATATCAAATATATACTAAATATTGTTATTAATGAAAATGGTTTCTTAGTACAATTCTATACATTGATTTTAAAAAGTATGGTCAGTTCGCGATCTTCCAAAAACAGTTTGAACTGATGATCAAGAGTAATGCCTGTCCTGTACATTTTAGTGTTTTTTGATGTCTCATTCTTTCCATTACCATTAATTGGGGCATTATAAAACCCTATTATATAGTTTAAATCCTGATCAGTATCTTAGACCCTGTCCACAAAATGTATGCTGAAACATACATTTATCAATACTTGTCTTAACTCTTGAAAGTTTTTTTAGACCAGTCTCCTAGCTAAAACCATATAATAAAATAAACTGTGTGTACATCACCCTTAAACATCAGAAGCTACACACACTGCAGATTTCAATCTGAATCCAAAACAAAGTCCTGCTTATTACATATGATATATGTGTCATATGATCATCATGATGTCGTATGAACATTAACCAATAGTCAAACAATGTAATACAATAAAATATTATAAACAATAGGAATACAATACCACCATGAAAGATGTCATATAAATCACAGTATGTAGCCAGGATAAGCATAACAATAAGAAAACAGTATAGAAAAATAATTTATTAACCTCGTAAGCCAGTGTGAGTATCTGTCCAGTGATGTAAACGTCCAAACACTTTTGGTAAGTCGCTCTGGATAAAAGCGTCTGCCAAA
Organism: Clarias batrachus; assembly: GCA_003987875.1. NCBI lineage: Eukaryota > Metazoa > Chordata > Actinopteri > Siluriformes > Clariidae > Clarias > Clarias batrachus. The sequence goes on from QMIH01000944.1 coordinate 73,816, forward strand.
TGCCTAAATGTAAATGTAAATATATTAATAAATCATTGTGCTTGAGTGCCGAGGTACGGTTGATAAAAAGACCAAGAAGAATCTACAGTATATATACTGTTCCCCTGTGTCATAAGAATAATAAGACACAGGCAGACAATGTTAGTCAGACATTCTCTAGTATTCTCATCATATATGAGGTGCACTTCTACTCGACCATGTGAGCCTCGCCACATATAAGATATATTTCTTGTTCAAATGTTGTTACGTAACTATTAATGTTTAAATCTAGTGAGGTTCCCTCTGCGATAATATTTTCACCTGTAGTTAATTTTATAATGTGTTTAATATCATAAATGCACAAAGATTAGCCAAAATGAAAGTCATTAGTAACATGTACTATGAAATGACCCAGTAAAGACTCCACGTCCTCTCCATTAAGAGAAAACTAGAGCAAAGACAGGATTTCAACAGAGTCTTTACAGCATCTTGCATTTGGTCCTAAATATAGCAGCACATTACAAGTCATAGAATACAACTGCAAAGATGGCTCCTATAAAACAATCTATATAAGTATTTAGACTATATATTATTATTGTAAAAGTTTCAGCCTACAATTGTATAATTGTATAGTATTATTAATTGTATCGTCTTTAAGTTCTGCACACAATTTGATCAATACTGTTGTAGCCCTCAAGACTGAATTGACAGATGGTGGGTAAATGTATTTAAATATGTATTGATTTTTTTCACTTCTTTTATTATTCTATTGTAAATGTGTGAATATAATATAACTAAGAATTTTTTTGTTTTTTCAAAACTTTTATTTTTTCATATTGTGTATTGTGTGTGTGTGTGTGTGTGTTTATATATATATATATATAAACACACACACACACACACACACACACACACACACACACACACACACACACACACAGCATGTCTTAAGTGGGTCTATAACACTGGCTTTGTAAATTCTTCCTGCTTTTTCAAATTGGCTCATGCTGGTATTAGGGTGGGTCAGTGTTGGTGGTGCTTGAGTGAGAGTTGATGAGGGGCCCTATTTGGAAAAAAAAAAATCCATCTGTCCATAATTCCTAATAGTTACCCTGATAGAAGTGTTTTTATTAAAAGTTCCCTGGAGCGTATATAGGGATTGCATAGATTCTACAGATGTGACAACAGAATATAAATATAATATGTTAAACTGCTCTAAAAGTTGCACAATGCAAGAGAGAGAGTTTTATGACAAAATAACTACAGTATTTGTGTTTTTCAGGGCATCGTATTTAGAGAAGACCACAAAAAAAGCTATTGTGGTTTATTGACAAAAACACGAGTTTGATTTTTGACAGACTTTCTCCAGCTTGCCAGAAAATCATTTACAATTATTTAACACACTCTCATCTTATTAAAAAAATGTTAGTGCTAATTTGCTGAACACATCCCCTAGTGTTTGACGACTTGGCTTTTAACAGGGGGGCATTCATGTCAGAAGGCGTAACAGTTCGTCATGTTTTTTTTTTAGATTGAATGCACTCAATGAATACCTAAGCTAACATTAAGATATATTAGGGGTTTTTTACCACTGGCTCCTGGAAATACAGCTAAAGCCTGTTTTGTTTGTAGATTATATAAAATTGTGCTGTATTTATTGTGCCTCATAAGAAACTTGTAAGTAGTGCTAGAACATCTCTTAAATGGCTACAGATGTATAAAGGCTATATCTTATAATTATCATTGTAAATTTAATTTATTTTTATTATCTTTTAATTGCACTTAAATTATCTAATTGCAAATTGGTTATTTGGCTGTTTGTTCACAGCTAGATAGTAAGTTTTTTATGAACCCTATTATATTTTAGATTCATCATTCAACTGCTATAGCAATTATATTTTAACAGTTTGGAAAATGCCATTTTCTGGCATAAATTACATGTATATTGCATAATCTCCACAATACATTCTGTGAAACAGTACAGTATGTGATTTAGATACTATGGGAAGACCATATTATTTTAGATACTATAATGTATCCGTGGCGGCACGGGGGCTTAGTGGTTAACCTTGTTGCCTTGCATCTCCAGAGTCCAGATTCATTTGCCGCCTCAGGATCTGTGTACGTGTTCTACCTGTGCTTGGTGGATTTCCTCCAGGTCTTCAGGTTTCTTTCCAGAGTCCAGAGACAGGTTCCCAAATTGCCAATGAATGAAAATTGTGAATGAAAATCTGTATGTGTGTGTGCCCTGTGATGAATTGGCACCCCATCCAGGGCGTGCCTTCGTAACCCTAAGTGAGACAAAGAATGAGTGAGTAAGTGATGAGTGAGTGTAATGTCTGCACCGTAGTGTCTTAGTTATTTTTTTTTCAGCATCTGTCCTAATCCTAATCCATTCTATCTTCCTATCATCTAATTAATATAATTGTTTTATTTCACGCTTTCATTTGCTGTCACTTTCACTGGCTTTGTTGCATTTGAGAAACCTGGTGCACCTATGGTAATATTTTTACTCACCTGGTTGCCATCAATAGAGTACTGAGAAGTTGACTAAGCTTGTGGAGATCACAAGGTTGGCCTTGATAGTGCGCTGAACAGAGAATGTGGCTTGGAGCTAAGTCTACTTTTGGAGATGTGGACAGGGTCCTCCCTGTTTGCCTCACCCTATGCAGTGGTGATGTTGGCTTCTTCTTGGAGCTCTACACTGTCGGACTTCACCTAGAGCTTGGAGCTTTGTGTAGGGAGCCTCTTAATTCTGAAACTCTGCTACTTCAGCTGATTCACCACCTAAAAAAATAAATTCAAAGAGAGATGTATACCGGAGGATGGGAAGCTTCTGTCTCATGCCCACAGGCAAATTCCTTAAAGGATTGGGTTGTTACTGAGAGATTAGGATCTCTGCCCATTTGCACACGGGACCCAGGAGCCAGTACAGCATGAACTCTATCCACTCCCCTTCCCTCAGGCTTTGGGTCTGGCAGAAATTTCTGGTCTATTTGGCACTGTAAAAGAATGAAATTCAAAGCCATTTTAGGAAAGTGGGGTGTCCATGGGAATTTATTGCAGGATGTGAATGTCAGTGAATCTCTTATTGAAAAACACAAACCAGAGTTTAGGTGATTTACAAACAGGAAGGAAGGAAGGAAGGAAGGAAGGAAAGTTAAACTTTCATCGAATAACTCATCATATGAATGTAGGAAATGTCATTGTACTGTACATTTATATAGATGTATTAAATCTCAGTTTTTTCTTTCTCCATGAACTGTGTTTCACTATAGAATGAGTGATGTACAGGAAAGTAATAGTTTTTAGCATATAATAATCAAATGCACAACATGTGGTTACATAACGTTCTTGCATCATCATCTTTGACTCTCAGGAAAGGACGTTTCAAGCATGACATGAAACTGATTTACACATTAATTCCAAATATAATAATAATTGGAACAATATACTCAAATGTATTTTTTGTTTTAAATGTATGCACTTTGTGTTTCATTTATTTATTATAATAACATTCAAATATTTATATATATATATATATATTGTGCTTTAGCAGCGTTATAATTTTAGATATTAATGAAAACTTTTAACTCATCATAAACAGTGTAACTCATCATAAACAGTTTTTATAAGTTACATAAGAAGGAATTTAGCTGATGATTGGTGTAGGCCAGAGGCAGTAGGAATTTAATTACATTCACAGAGAGTTTATAAAGACACAGTGACCTTCTCTGCTCCATCTATCATTTCCTTGGAAAGAATATTAACATTGAGGAGTTGTGGCTGAGACAAGGAATGCATGCAATGTCCAAGTGTACACTTTAAGACAAGCCATAGATCATCGGGGACATATAGAATTTGCCAGGGACTACATGTTTGAAAGCTATGAGTAGGGGTGCTACAGAGTAGGTGAGTCGGTCGGTATTCCATTAATATTAGCACAGAGCTTCAGTAACTAGATAATGTGGAAAGTAGGGATCACATTCAAAACAATCAGATTGCACACAATTGACAAATGAAAATAAAAATTTCTGTTATGGAATTAGACAATGTTGGTGTACATACTCCAGTATCATACTAAACCTCTTAGGAAAGAAATCATTACTTACAGTACCCTATATATAAAGAGGTCCCAATGTAATATTTTGTATTCTGGATTGGAAATGGCAAACATTCCCTGTTTCATCATGGAAGGTTTTATGACTCAATGATTTTTCTTTTTATTATTGATATATTTTTTTATGACAATGAAGACATAAAAACTTAAGAGAATGTAAAAACCAGAACAGGCAAAAAAATGTCAGGAACCCTGGCTTGACTTAGCATTGAGATATTTAACATAAAGCCAGTAGTGTCCCATGGTGGCCCCAACCTGAATTTTGTGGATACTGAATTTTGTGGACCAGGGAACTGATTAAGATGTCCTGAGTAATAGCATAGTTTCTGCATGAGAAACTAAGAAAAGAACAGCATGGAAGATACACTCGTAATGACCAAAGCTCCGCTGAGAAAGGAAAGTGATTAGTTAAGCTTCTCTGTTACTGGGAGAAAAAACTGTGTTTACATCTTAAATTACATAAAAAGGATCACATGAAACATTATCTACTTGATGAAAAAGATGAAGTAACATCTTACACTGACGTCAATGGATGATACGCTGCCTGTCCAGGCCTTGCTTGAGGGAAAGTGTTTCTTTCATTTTGTTTGTTCCTAGGGTTCCTTTCCCCACTGTTACTGAAAAACATTAGGTCACAATGTTTCATGTTGACATATATTACATGTTGTTTGAGTTCTTCTAAGAGTTGGCTTGGGAATATGGAAATATAAAATGTCTGAAAAACGCTGGACTTTAAATGGATTGAATTAAATTCACTGAAGAAAAAAAAAAGCACAATACAGGCATTGATATGATGAGATATTGTGGTTTCACTGTGGTCTCAGTCTAGGCATTTACCCGGGGCTGAATGAACTAGCATGGTAATCACAATGTATGCCAAGTGCTTTAGTGTTCAATAAAGAGATAGTGTTCAGTAAAAGGGTTCTTAATGTGCAATGTTCGCTGATAAGAAAAGCCCTATATGCACAGATGGCTTAAGGGTTTACACAGCAAGACAAACTGAAAAGGACAGAATTATTTTCCTCCCCTGGAGTTTTACTTGTCCTAGCCCTGATAATGGCTCTTTTGTTTTGAGAGCAGAATCAGCAAACAAGTCCCAGACCTCTTCACTGAGGAGAGCTGCCATAATTTAGTATACTAAGGACGGGTCTTGGAGCGTTACAGATTCCAATTATAATATTTCTCTTCATAGCCATCTCAAAAATACAAATGCAGACACATCAGTTTTCAGCAGATCCTCAATGCCTGGTAAAAAATACCATGTCAGAGTGAAGTAAACTAATTTACATTGAGTTTCTACAGTTGTTATGCATATACTGTATGTTGGCATTAAGTTGTTAGACAGGTCAGCTGTTCTGGAATTGTTCTTTCAAGAACACTATTATCATATGCATTTACAAAACTCATCAATGAAACTGCCTCTCATGAAGACCATGCCAGGAAAGCAAGACCAAAACTTACCTTTGCAGCAGGAAAGGTTCATTTAGAGTTACTCGCCTCAAAAATCACCTATTAACAAACAGAACCTCATATTAGCGGTGTTATGAAGGCTTTACGTACTGCAGCAGACACATCTGAATATCAACTGTTCAAAGGCGATTATTGCGTATTGTGGATGCCTTCACCGTTGTTTTATAATGTAGCAAGAAATTAAATTCATGAAAGACGATGTGCCCAAACTTGTGACTGTGCCCCCTGGCGACCCTGTGCAGGATAACTTGAATAGAAGATGTTATTGCGAATATATTATCATGAAAATACAATTACATTTACTGTTAATGATAAGATCCAAAATTCCACTACAATTTCTCAGAAAGAAAAAAAATCAGCCAAAATCATAATCAGCAGGTCAGTCTCCAAGAAGAATGCAATTGTGTCATCTTGTTCTATTTGTTCTGCTAATGCTTGCTTTCAGTACCTGATCCTACAGTGCAAATTTTTGGTAAAGTAGAAACCAACATACTGCATGGATTCTTCTAAACTTCTTGCAGTTTAGCCTCTTTTGTTCAGCCACCACCTTGTACCTGCCAAAGATTTATTGTACCAGTAAATCTTTATACCGATTAAGGACTCCAGTATACTGTCATACACTGTATTTTGATAATATAAATTTTGCCAAAGCTTTCACTGAGAATAAATTTTATTCCTGTTTCAGTACTATTATTATTATTATTATTATTATTATTATTATTATTATTATTATTATTATTATTAAATCATATTAAATTATTAAACTGATTATATGTGTTTATATAAAATCTTTGTGATGTGTTTAATGGTTCAAGTGTTAAATTGCTTCTTGATGTGGTATGTTACTGTTGTAACATACTGTTGTAAGCAAGTAATGAAATAATAATGAAAGCAAGAACCTATAGAACTATTCCATAAGGCCACATTAACACAATACAAAAAAGTATTGTGTTAATGTGGTCTTATGGAATAGTTCTATAGGCTTCTTGAAGGTCATTCTTCACTATCATTTTTAGTACAGTCCTGACCAGTTTGAATGGATTTTGATGATAGATACATAGTCTATTAATAATTTTCATTTAGCAATTGATGCAAATATTTATTTTTCTTTACCTTGTAGGACCTTGATGGACATTGACCAGGTATACACAGTTTGCATCACATTAAACTGTTAACAGAACATGGCAATCTAAGAATCTGCTTAACCCAGGCATTAAAGTTTACATGCTCAAAAGATATATGAACATTCTTGGCCATAAAGGTAAACTGAAAATAACAGATAATGAATCTGGTAAGATGTTGACAGTTTTGACATTTAGAACACCTTACAATTGAACTCTTGCTATTGGAGAAAAAAAAACAGCCCATTAAAATAGTAAAAATTGCTGATTACTCTAAAATAAAAATTTTAAATAAAATCCACCCACCCATTCATCCATCTATCCATCAATTTTCAACAAATCTGTTCTCCTTATTTTATGTAGAGTCACAGGAGGCCTAGAGCCATAACATATTTATATGTACAATTTTTTTTTTCATGAATTGCTACCCAAAGACTAAATTTGTCAATATTAATGTGAATTTAGTTGATTCAGATGAAATATTAGGTGTTGAAATGCACTAGTTAGCCAAAAATCCTGAAGAGAAACATCAGTGACACCTTGCTGTTTATAGCTGACCTCAAACTCTCAATTCATGGATCGCATTGCTTTTCTCCAGACTTTTAAAGATTCCCATAACTTCTGCAATGGGCCTGTGAATTTTATTCACTTTCCTCACTTTCTGTTTGTGGATTTAGTTCATGTCCATGTTTATATTAAGTGCTTGGCTACTCGTGTACTAAATAAGACAATAAACATAGTTTATGGGATGTGAACTGACATGGCAAGCTAAGCGCTTAAAACTAGCGCCTATTATTTATGAAATGTTTATTGATGTTCTGTAACATGCACTTGCTGAAAATGATCAAATTAAATGCATGTGTATGTAACAGCCTTAAATTTGAGCAACATTAGTGGCCTGTTGCACAAGTGAAATGTGAGCTCTAACTTAGCCTAATTTGGATGTAAAAACGCACCAAACCAAAAAGCTCACTTTATGCTGTGACACCCTGGTAGGGGGTGAAAAGGTTGATCAGGACAAAGGAGGCAGCCGTCTGTAAATTTACAAGGTGCTTTTTAACACATCTTTCTTTCCTGTCTCACTGCAACTTAGCATTTAACTAGTTTTCAGTTCAGTACACAGGTACAGACATTAACATCTTACTGCTCATTCTCTGTGACCCCTCCCATGCCTCATACTGTAATTGTCACTTGACATGGTGCATTGCCCACCTGCCAAAAACACATCACTTGATTAACCTTAACTGTATGCTGTAAAACTGTAATTCTTTACAGTTCTTTTTGTTTTAAAGTTTTAAACTCTCTCAGCATATTTTAAACCTTCACAGCATAGGCTTTTTGTCATTTACAACAAAACATACATTCATCCTGTTTTTGGGGTGAAGTAATACAGATGATGACAGGCTTATACCGTATTATAGGCCTGAAAAATATGAAACGTAGTTGTACTTTATATAATGATGCAATGGATGTGTCGAATCAACTAAACCACTTCAAATCCTAGTTTAGAACTTAAATGTAAAAGCAGTTTAAGCAATGTTTTAATTTTCTTTTAATGTGGTACTTAGATACTGTAAATGGTCCTGTAAAAAAAAAGACTTCAAAAGAAATATTTCATATGTAACAATTTGTGTTTAAAAATACTAATAAGATTAAAACTAATTTACTACATTACTACTTAACCAGAACTGCGCTTTCCAAAAAGGATAATTATGCAGAAACTAAATAATTATGCAGGATTTAAATTAAAGTAATTATCTTAGCATATTAAAAATACTTATTGTTTAATATATGCATAATTATAGCATCAAATATGCTTTTGTAACATTACAACATGATACAAATAATTTACTGTTTGTTCTTCCCTAATACAGGTTTCTAAAAAAAAATTCTTTAAAAAAAACTAATTAAAGAGAAGTAACATAGTCACATATGTTTCAGAACCACTCTGTTAAAGCATACTATTTATAAAGTATTATTATCAATTTGATATCTGCAGTGAAAATAATGGGAAAGGAATGTAATTACAAGAGTGAGGAATGTACAGGATCGCTTCCATTATGTCTGGACCTGTACCATGTTGGCCTGCTTGTGGTATTTACATTGTAGGCCTTAAAATCTCTAAGTGCCAAATAAAAATATGGATACACAGCAGGTGGCAGCTATGATGATGTTCAGCAAGTTGATTTGGCCAAGCCTTATATTTACCTCTGTGTTCCAACGTCTTTGATTGTCTGAACAGTGTTTAGATCTTATGCTGCAAGTTCACATCATTGCTCTAAATATTGAGCTGAATTGCTGTTTATTGTTTTAATCAATGGCATTAGTTTAGTCTGCAAGCATATTAGGGATTACTTCTTCTTCCCAGGGCTGGTCTCATGGCCCTTCAGCTTCCACTTCAGGCTTTCAGTGCAAATGCCAACACACGCAATGCTACACAGAGCTTCCACCACATGGCCATTCTGACAAATATCAACAATCAATCAAGAGCTGCTGAACAACAAGCACTTTTTATGTCATTGCCAGGTGGAGCAAGTCCAGCTCGTTGAGAACACATTTCTTCCTTTCAATGTCTCCTCTTTAATAGCTTTTTGCTTCACTTGTTTTATTTGAAGCCTAGTTTTATAATTCAATTTTGATACATATTTATTTTCCTGGCTTAAATATGAGTAAAGGTCTAAACCTTGTTGAATAGCATCGCAATTCCATCCATCTGCTTGCTGTACTTAATTTGTAAAGGAAAATGTCATATCTATGTTAATTTGTCTTTGGTGAACGTAAAAATATTTTAGATGCTCAAACATGAGGTTCAGACTAATTAGATATTTAAAAGGCCTTAGGAGTTAAGATTCCTAAAGGAATTTTACCTGAAACCCTGTGTTATGTGGTTTTACATAAAACCTTAGGTCATGTATTTTGAAAATAACTTGATTAGTTCTACAACATAATTGCTGGGTTTAGCTTGTTGATTCAAGTGGCTTGGTTGACGTGATCCGAAATCAGTTAATAAGGGACAACCCAGCATGGGGATTTGGATGTAAAAGAAAACAGGAATGTTGAGTCAAGATTCATTTTTTGGAATTTTCCACAGCATCTGTTAAGACAGAGGAGCAGCCTGTGGAAGCATGGAGTAAAAGAAAACAACTGCAACTGCAAGAAAGGTGAGGGATTTGTTGTTGTTGTTGTTGTTGTTGTTGTTGATGATGATGATGATGTTATTACTCTTTAGTTAGAATTTATTTCATTGAACATTTTAACTCATTCTGTATTCAGTATCATTTTTGGAACCATGTATGTAGCAGGAGTTTTGGAATTACAGCATGACTTTCCTTAAGACTACCACTTGAATGAAACCGTGAATGAAAGCCAGGGTTTTAAGAAATACACCCATAAAAAGAAATGTGTGTGTGTGTGTGTGTGTGTGTGTGTGTGTGTGTGTGTGTGTGTGTGTGTGTGTGTTTGGTGGGGTTGGGTGTATAGGGGGCAAGGACCATCTCCCTCGCTACCTGTACACTAATATTCCTCTGCCTCCTTGCTCAGCATTTGTATCCCCCCTCTTGCTACATGAAGGACGTCCATCCTCCCCTTTGCTTTGCAGAAGATATTGTTCCTCATTTAACTCTATGGAGAACCTTGAGCCACCATTTGGCTTCTCAGTGCTTTGCACTTGTACTCTTGACCATTACTCGACCTCATTGCTATGCAGAGAAAATAGCTCCACCTCGCTAATAACTGGAAGATTTCACTACTTGCTGTATTACTTCTTGTTTTGTTTTATGCTCTTTATGGTTTAATGTATTTCCACGTATAACATATCTTCTGCTGCACTTGTGCAGTTTTTGCTTCATCTACCAATTCCTGTTATTAGCTTACTGATAAAAAGTAAGCCATTAAATGATATTTAAGGGAAAATATGTATGAATTTGGCTTCCTATCCTAAATAAGATAAATTAGTATTTGTTGTAAATAAAAATAAAAAAAAATGTTAAAGGTTAAATTCTTACATAATTGTGACCCAGTCTATGAAAACCCAATTCTCTTATTTTTTCTGATCCAATGTTTTATGCATAAAATCATATGTAGTATGATAATATGTAAAAAGAAATAATTTTTAAAAAGATACTTTAGCTGTGTTTTACAGACAACAACACAATTATGGGCTACTACTATTACTGTTAATTGTAGCTAGTTAAAAAGTTAACACAAAAATGTTGTGTTTAATAATTATTGCTAATAAAAGTTCCAAATATACAGAATTGCCCTACTGTAATAGTACTGTATACATACTGTATATTGTACAGTTCTAACTGCATTACATGGCTGGTAAAAAAATAAAAAATCTTGGAAAAAACACAATATATCTTTTTCACATACAGTACATGAACTCAAAGATGCCCACCACTGGCTAGTGAGTGACAGGAGAGAAAGTATGCCATGATCCCTTCCATCCAGAAAGCAAAGACAATTATACCCCCTTTGGGATTGTTGGGATATAAACTCAGAGTCTATGAGTGACAGGATGAATACCTTAACACCAGTGACTTTAGAAGTGTATAACTCCAGCCCACAACTTTTGACTGACAATGCTACCACATTGACAGTGACAACGCGATTGCAAAACACTTTAGACTGAGCTGTAACAACAATTACACAATTACAAAATGCATTTTAAAAAACTACACTTTATTTTTAATTTATTGGGACATCCTGGTATAGACAATAACAATTACATGGAAAAAATTGTATTTTAATGTTGGCAGTCATTGCGTATTATTGTGCATTGAATAAAAATACACATTTGCAGTAGAATTTAAATCATGTATCAAATTATACAAACACATAAGGAAAATGCAATTGCAGATGTGTTTAATTTTTCCAATCAATTAAAAGGAAAATGGAAAACGCTGCTATAGGCAATGAATCTAGTGCTATTTATAAACACTTGGGATAACAGACTTTTTTTTGTCGAAAAAAGAAAAAAAAAAACGTGGCATTACTCTTATAAACAACAGTGTTAATATTTAAGTGGATCGTGATTGACCTTGATTACATTATAATATGCCAGTACACCTAATTTGGGTTAATCAAAATGTTCCTCTAATAAGATCCGGCTGAAGAAAAGAAAGGAAGTAAACAACTTTTCTCAATGACACACATGCACACATGCAACATATCGCTCGCCAAATGGCTGAAATTTTCTGTTTACTTTAGGGAAAACTTATAACTAATGTGCTTGAAAAAATAATGATGAAGAATACTTTCTTATTATAAAATATGAATGAAGTACAGACATGCTTTTAGGTTGTTTTTTTCTGTTAGGCAAACACTTAAGCAGGTGATGTGATTTTGGCAGACGCCTGAATAAAAAATGAATACCGTAGTCTCCTGACTAGTCTGTATTGCTTATATTGCCATGGAATTTCTTTTCATATCAAATCAATGAGTCTGGCCAGAAAAAAAAAAAAAAATCTGTTTATAATAAGCTTGTGAATGCAGCATGCATGTTGATGACTAGAAAAGAGTAAAATAGGATGGGATACATTGTTATTTAATTACGGATTAGAAGTGAGTGGTTCATATACAGTATTTGAATAATATATAAATGCTCTCTCTCTCTCTCTCTCTCGCTCTCTCTCGCTCTCTCTCTTTGTATACAGTATATATGTATTGCCAAAAATATTTGCTCGCCTTCCGTCACATGCATGTGAATTTAAGGCTTTATACAAGGTTTAGGAGTGTTTGACCATTCTTTTAGAAGTGTGTTTATGAGGTCAGACAATGTTGGACGACAAGGCCTGGCTTGCAGTTTCTGCTCTAATTCATCCCAAAGGTTTTCTATCAGGTTGTGGTCAGGACTGGTGCACATGCATGTTGGAACAGAAAGTGGCCATCCCCCAACCTGTTCCCACAAAGTTGGGAGCATAAGCATTGTACAAAATGCTTTGGTATGCTTGAAGTATTAAGTGTTAGTTTCACTGGAATTAAGGGGCCGACCCCAACTACTAAAAAACAACTTCACACCAACATGACTATGCACCAGTGCACAAAGCAAGGTCCATAAAGAGAGAGAGAGAGAGAGAGAGAGAGAGAGAGAGAGAGAGATTTTAAATATATATAAAAAATCTTTACTTTATTTATCTTTTTTATATACAAATTCCTTTCATGACGGAGAGCTTGACTTCAGACATGCTCCTAAACCTGACATGTTAAAAACTGCCAAGACCTATCAAAGCCCTTTGCCTCCTAGCCAGGAGTTTGATCTTAGCCTGTCTGGGCTAAAGCATATATTCTGGCTATGAAGTTTTGCGGAGTGCTTTTTTTGTTGTTTTCCTGGCCAGGTCTGTGGAATAAGTAGTCCTAGGAGGTTACGGGTCTCTGTTTTCTTAAAGATTTGAATAGTTTGATAGGCTCCCACTGTCTTGGGAGGTACAAAAATCAACCAAACTCCATATAGTCAGACCTGTACCAGTATTAAACCATGAGCAAATGGATGTAATCACTGTCACCTACATTTATATGTTGACAGACTTAGGTGATGAATTATACAGGCTTTCCAAGAAGATTTTTACATCAGACCATAAGGACTTTTAATCAAAAGATCTATTTTTCAAATTCCATAAAAGGTTTGAGAAATGTCGTTGTCAAAAACAAGAACAAGAACATGTTTGGCTAGATTAACATTAATAAATGTCTAGATAGGATTCAGACATTTGTCATATTATGAATCATAAGCAAGGTATCACACCCTTAAGTAGGCCATTAATCTGAAATGTTACGGAGATAGATGGAGCTAAGGAAAGATGGGTGAAAGGAAAGGGCAAAGGGTATGAAGTATAGCTCTCCTGTGGATTAGATCAGCTGGTGCAAGATAACATTTTACTGGTGACTTTAATAAATATTAACTGTGGAATTGAGTTGCTGTTATTGCACATCTACCCATACTTACTAATCTAACTAACTTTGCAAATTAGAATCCTGCCAGTGTCATGCCTGTTTAATCCTGTGCTGGTTTTTGTAAGATTCTGAGTCATATGTTCACCAGTTTCCTTTGATATAACGGTCATCCTTAAACTGTATCTTTATGGTATTTAAAGAGTCTGAGGAAATAATGTAATGTAACTTCTAAATAGTAGCTCCTAATAATGGCAGACCCATAGAAATGAAAGCCAATTACAGTAGGTTAGTTCAGCACTATGTTAATTCTGTCTGTAACTCTCTCTCTCTCTCTCTCTCTCTCTCTTACATTGCTCTTCTGTTTCATGCTCCACTGTTTCATGTTGTTTCTTGATATTTTGGCCAAATCAACAGAGAAGGTAAAGCCAAGGTTCTGATTGGGCCAGACAAAAAACAGCCGTGTTTCTTGCACGATAACAGTGATAGAGCAAAAGCACCCGCAGCAGCCAAATGAATTACAACAGCAGTGCAAGTTTCTCAGCACCTCAACCTTAGTAGCCATGTGAGATGAGTTAAATCAGATTTAACTTGTTCAGGTAACAAATTCAGGTTTCTTTCCGCATCTGATAGGTCATATGGAGTTTTGATTTCAAAGTTTTAAGTTATGTTGATAAGTATTCAAAAGAAACGTTGTACTATAAAAATATATAACAAAAAAATACTGTTATGAAAACCAGAAATCTAATTCATAATTTTGTTTGCCTTGTTACATTAGGAACACAGGTAAGGTAAAATTGTCTTAATACTCTGTAGAACATTGCTTTATCATGGATAAACTAAGTCACATTTTCTTAAGGGGCGCCGTGCACGTGCATCAAATTTGGCATGCGATTGTGTCCAGCTGACACGTCTTGGTATCAAAAGTAAGGAAAACATTCTGATTGTGCAGTTTGTCTTCTCACTATCATGCCCCGTTTAGACAATGCTAACAGAGCGAGGGCCATCGGAATTCTTCAACCTAGTGCACCGCAAGAAGACGTCGCCAGATTGTTTGGAGTTGCCAGGAATTCCATTTCCTGACTATGGAACAGATTCTGAACAACTGGTTCCACTGCTGATCTCCCTAGATCTGGAAGGCCAAGAGTGACAACACCAAGACAGGACAGACTAATGCGATGGCGTCATTTGAGAAATCTTAGAGAAAATCCTGCCTGTGTTGTCAAGCTATGATCGATAACAGAGGCTCATTCACTCCATATTGACTTTGTAAACATGAATATTGTACACGGCAAATTTATGCTGTTGACCTCAGAATTTCCATGATCTCTGAAGCTGAACATTTTGAATTTCTGGTTCTGATGGACAAACAGACTTTTTAATTAAATAAAACTTTTATTTCTAATGTTCAACATTTATGTTCATTTATTTGACAGAAATAATTTTGTAATAAATTTATATCTGCAAAATTTATTTTGTCCCAGACTATACTGCACGGGAAATCTTGTTTTATAGGGTTGACATAATCCTGTCATTTAGTTGAGTCTGTTTAATCTTGAGTTGTCACAACATTTTACGATATTAAACTTCCATGTACTTATCATGATAGTTGTCATGATGTAGTCATGAACATTTACTACTTTTAATTATCGCCTGTACTTTTTGAGAATTGTCTTAATACTTAACGAGAATTTATACCAAGCCCAAAATGATGACATAAAGGTTGTAACATTTGTAATAGCATATGATATATGCAGAATAGGGCACCGCTGTTTATTTCTAATGTGTGATAAGATGTTGGTCATCTCAAATTAGGATATTGTCATGCATACTGTCACTGTCATACTGTACTGTATGTCACTCCCTCACATTTGGTACATAATAGCATAAGATTTTATGACAGCTATTTACTGAATAGAACTTCCATGACCTTCTTTGCCAGTTGCATTATACAGGGTTCAATTAAAGTAAGCCAAGTACCGTTAGACATTTCTGAATGAATGAAAAGCGTTGACTATCATGTATATCATAAAGCAAGAAGTGTCACATTTTCACACTTTTGTGTCACATTGTCACAATTTTCCAAGAACATTTCCTGCATGCAACACTTATGTGCAAGTTCCACCCTGACACTGAAGAGCTACTGTAATCCCTTACATAAATGACAACGGAGAGCTTTGTCGGAGTTATGTTTTAGTATGGCATGTTGATCCCAGCCAGCAATTAAATGCAATGAATGGGAGGTTTTAAGAAATGTGAATGCATAAGGTTTAACAATGAAGCACATGTTAAGCTCTATTAACAGTAAACATTTATAACAAGACCATTTGCATAGCTCAAGGATCTTTTAGGAGTGTTACAAGCAGGAATTAGTGCCAATGGGTGGCACGAAATATGGTCATGCAAGAGTTCTTACAAATTAAAAAATGAAAATGCCAAAAACCTGATTCTATTACAGATGTCCATGCTTAATGAAATTAAAAAAATAAATAATCATCTCCTGGTGATTCATCTGATTACTGTCATCCACTTGCTTCCATGTATAAGTATAATTTTATAACTAGACCTTTTCCATCTGTAACTAATCACATAACGTTTTCTGCTGCAAAACACAATTTAGCCCTTTCAGTATGAGCAAATAATACTGACATGAGATATGGGTTATTTGTTCAATACACACTGAAAGCTGACACATACTCTCCATGTTCTAAGATGAAACACAGATCCTGGCCATGTTCAGGAATTGCCTGTTTTCCCTTCTATTCCAAGTGACGACTTTCTGAGACCTACCGTACCCTGCCAAGTTTGTCTACTGCAATCAATTTGTTCTAGGTAATACATTAATTGAATCAAGACACTGGAAATATTGTTTTGGTTCCTCTGATTTAGGATAGACTTTTCTTGATTGAGGAATGCAAGTGTTTTCCCAGTCTTTACTATTTTTTTTCTCACCTCTATCACCTCTATGTGATAAATTAATGAATTAGCCTCACAAAACCTTTCCCATATTTCTTTGGTGTCTCTTCTTAAGGAAACATGTAAGCACTACAGTGAAGCTGGCCATAAGGCAGGGTGGGAGGATGAAAGCCTCATCAGCAATGCATGTGGGCGTCTCTACATTTGAATGGAACATCAAGCATGATAACATTGTCAAAGTGGCTAATAAACAATTTATTATGTGTTTGACTTGGCCATGGCAAAAACACTGCGGTAACTGTCTAGACTTGTGGCCATGACTTACTGCAATACGCAATAATCTATCCATGCTATCTGGCTGCTTTGAGTCTATCATTATTAGTGGAGTCCCGGGATTCTGTAGTATGCAGCTGAATAAAAGGAAAAAACACAGAGTGTAGTAGAGAGTATTTTATAGGTGCAAACATTCTTCATATCTCACTGAAGAAATGTCAGAAGACACCAATTCTTATTTTATTTGTCATGGGTTCTATATCTTGGAAAACTGAATATTTGGACTGTGTCCGGCCAGCTGAACTAACTTTTAGGTTGATAAATGAACACAGGTGGCTAGTGCTCAATATCCAAATTTGGCCATAAAGCAGTACTATGTTCAGTGTTATATCATGTAGTGGAGGGAATTATTCCCAACAATGAAAAAAAAATGCAGGTGTTAATTTGCAAAAGTTAATATGCTGCTGTACAAACAGTTTCCAATTTTGTGCAGACACTTTTATGATAATCGGGATACATGTGTGGTATTGAATGTTAATGTGGCTGAATTCTTGCAAACATCTAAGTTGAAGTTATTTTTAGTTACATGGTAGTTATGGTAACTATACATTTTAAAAGGAAAATGGTCTATGACTTTACAGTATCTCACATGATGAATCAACTGGGTCTATCTCAGGGTGTCAATCCATTGCAGGGCACACACACACACTCTTCAGCCTTTTTTGGAACGTCAATTAACCTAACCTGTATGTCTTTGGAATGTGGGAGGAAACCGGAGTACCCAGAGGAAACCCACCAAGCATGGGGAGAACATGCAAACAGAAACAGAAATCGAACCTGGCCAGCAATCGAACCCAGACCCTGGAGGTGCTAGGCAACAGTGCTAACCCCTACACCACTGTGTCGCCTTTTGTTATCTAATGTCACATAAATCTTTTCCCACAATTTGCCAATTTCATAGAATAAAAATTCATACGATATGCTTTATATGTTGCTGAGGTAGTAAATCAATAAAATAAAGTAATTGCTTACAAAATCTGAGAAAAGAAAACCTTGCCTGAGTTCCCAGGAAGGAAAAACATGGAAAAGACCGTAAAGAATAAAATTTAGAAAACCTGACATACTGTAGATGTCCTTTTGTTCAAGTCTCCTGCAAATAATAAAATGTGTTCTGGCTATGATTGTGCAATAAAAACTGAACTCATCAGCATGTAGTTACATGGTATTTGAATGTTGCATTGTTTTTATCTTTAGTGTTTATCTTTTACCAGGGAATATTCATAAGGTGTTAATTTAAACCAAATTAGAACTAGAAGTTCCATGTCCCAAGTTAACAAGACCCAAGTTAATATGTACACAAATGCACTTTTTTATTGACATGGAAGGACAGATAATCTAATAATATTATTTGCTCATTTTAATTCTTATTTATAAATTTTATCCTGACTTTATAATGAGGGGATACCTTTACATTACTGATATTGGAATGCTTCTGCTGTGTTAGCCTTATTAAACAGCATCATACTACCATGTTGTTATTCTTTATTTATATCAGCAGTTACTATTGTCCTTTATATTTTATTTAACAAAGTAAACAGAAGAATTTGAATCCATAAGAATAAACAGGTAAGCATCTTTAGTGAATATTGTAATGTGTACAAACTGTGTTCTATCCAGGGTCAGGATTGCTCTCACACAATTACACAGGACGTCTTCAGTTTGCAAAGAGTTGTTAATATAATCCAAATGGCTCTCACATGACTCCAGGTTCTCGTGCCTCAAACAAGAACACATGAACTCTTCTAGGGGACAAATAAAGGAAGTAGTAGGATCTCATGATCTCATGATCTTATACTGTATCATAAATGTTCTCAAATAAATTCAGATTAAGATTTATGAACAAATAAAATGTTATATGCACCATGAGATTTGAAAAACTCAGACCTGAACTTGTAAAGCATGTAAATTAATGGAACATTGAAATGTAATTCATGATCTTTGGGATTACAAACATTACAAAACTAAAGAAAATGAACACTTTATTTGAACCATGTTTACAGAAGGATTATTTGTTCCAGAATTTGCAAGATGACCAAAGATAGAAGGTTTAGAAGGTTTACAGTTATGTTAAAAATATTATATAGAAAATTTATTTTTAATGAAGTAATATCATTTCAAATTCATAGTAAATGTCCATCACTTTAATATAGGATCAACAGAGTCCTTTAATAGGTCTATTAAAAAGTGCATCTATTATGATGTACAAACCTCTACATTAGTTTAAGCAAATGCATTTTATGAAAATATCTAATGCAAAACAGGAACATAAACTATACTCTCACATTCTTATGCATGGTGTATCTATAGTGTTTATATTTTTATTTTTAAGTTCCAAGTAATACACTCTTTACAAAAATATTTTTCTGTCTTTAATCGTGTTTCTGTCTTTAAGTGCTAGCCAAAATAAATGGAATTTCAAAATACAGTACAATGAAAAACCCCATTAGGGCCACCAATCTGTATATTTAGAATGGAGTGCATTTTTAAAGTGAATTAATCCAAGTCTAGATTTTGGCCAGTTGGGAAATTTCAGGCAATGCTTGTGTATAAACTCCTACATTCATGTGACATGGGTTACATTAAGCTCTCTGCTGAACATTGCATGTCTTGCACTATAAACTCCTTCTGATGGATAGTGCTACACTAGAAATATGCTAGTACATTTATGCAATATTGTAACTATTGATCACTGGATGTGTAGATTTGCCAGTGTGTTTGTTGGTTGAGGCATCAGCTGTGGTTCTTTTTCTTAACCAATTGTTATGCAAGCTTATGGATGTTTTAACAGCTGTCTTATGCTTTTCACATCTGAATGAAACAGTCGTGGTATTACTGTAATTCAATGGAGCCAACACCCACATTTAAACACACTAGTTGTGTTTCAATTAGGCTACATGCTGCATTTGCTTAAACAATGGGCTTTCTGCATGAATTAACCGAAAACAGAACATGTTTGCAAATGGGATGTACAAGAAAATGGGCCTGCTATGAAGAATATGTTCAAACCGTGGCCAACTGGAAAGCTCTAAAGATTTTGCAGTGACGACAAGAATAATCACATTTTCACCAAAAATGGATCCATGTGTAGCCTTTATTCTGGATTCATGTTTGGGAATGACTTCAGATTGCGTGTTGCCACTAAATTTAGAGTACATCTTCCCCATTTTGTCATCCACCATAACTGTAAAAAAGAGCTTGCAACTTCTATTGTAACCCCATGTAATAGGGGAGCGGTCCATACCAAATCCTAAGTAAATACAAGATTCTGAACTGTGAAGAGATTTTGGAGGAAGGAAGCCAACATTCCTAAGGCTCTTTGTAGTTGGACCAAATGAAATAACAGTGATTAAATGGGCACATGACTTTGAAATGAATAATTCTCTTAGTGAAAGAAAAATGGGACAGGGATATGACCTGACTTCAAACTGGTAAGAACTGTACAGTATATTTAATTACAGAAGGCAGCATAATTTAAGAATGGAAGACTTAAGGAATTAAAGCGAGGAACATGAATCCTAATCGTCCCTTAAAGACACACTAGGGTATGAGGAAAGCCTGTTTGTGTGTGGTCTCATCTCTCTTTTTTGTCTATTTCTAACCATCTCCCTCTCACCTAATAAAAAAATAAAAAAAAGTTTTATTGCTATTACAAATGGTGTAAAGTTCTCTAGTGAAAGTAAGCCAAACAACACACAATATCCCTAAGCACACCTCATTAATGCCAGCAGCTAAAGCGGAAACTTTTGCAACTGCTCCCTGTTCAGACATTATGCCACTGAGGTGTGTCTCTCTCATACCACAACACTAAGAGCAGAAACAGCTCTGCACGGAAACATGACTCAATATAGTCGTTTTCTATTAACAACTCACGAACAGGCATCAAGGTTTAGGCAATGGAAGCATAAACCATTTTTTTAAAGGCCTGAAGTGTTTAGCCTTATTCAAGTTTATTGCAATTTAGTAAAGAAGAATTAATTATGTCACAGCATTGTTAAATTTCTGAATATGGTTGGTGTTGATTAATTTTCTACAACCCAGGATAGCAGCAATAAACAGTCTATCTTTCTCCTGCGCCTGCTTATCGTTCTTTAAATAAATAACACAAAAATACAGCTCATATTATTGAAGACCTGTATTTGAAATCTTGTTATGAAGCACTGACACTGGATACTCCTTTTATAAATGCTAAATAAACGGTTGCTTTTTACAGCAATCATAATAAAAGATTAGACATTTTTTATTTGTTATACTGTATGTATGAAAAAAATCCTGAATTAGTTGTTTCTTTACCTCAGGGATTTATTGTAAGCTGACTGTGCACCAGGCCCTTTCACTTGACATTAGTGTCTGACCTTATTAATGTCTGAATGATCACAAATCCCCATAGTTACATTCCAAAATGTAGTGGATAGCCACCCAAAAAAGTGGAGACTGTTTTAAGTTATAACGGAATAGTGCCATACAGTACAGGCTTAGTAATTCCCACTGTCGCCTTGAGCTTCCACTGTCCAGGTATGATTCATACCTCGGGTCTGTGTGCATGGAGTTTGATCTTCTCCCTGTGCATGGTGGGTTTCCGCCAGGGGCTGCGGTTTCCTCCCACATTCATGCAGATTAGACTTGCCGCAGCGAAACCTACAGCTAATAAACACAAAAGTGGAACTCAGGTTGCCAAGAAAACAATGAGGCATTGAATGGCATTGAGAAGCTGTAAGATGTACAAACATCAGCTTTAGCATAATTTGTTGATGCATTTCACAGTATTTTCTCACAGATAAGTTATAATCAAATTTATACATGTATCTGTTATGCTGGCTATGCATACATGTTGTAGGGCTGTTGCTACTCGTCTAACTATCTGGCTGCATAGATGTATACATAACCAAAGATAACCTGGTTGTTTATAAAGAAATCAGCCTATTAACTGCTAGCATTCTGACTGGGTATCATCTTCAGTATACCTTGGGCACAAAGAAGTCAAAGCAATGTACAATAAAAAAGTTTACAATTGGAGGATGAAGAGACAGCAAGCTCTCACAAGAAATACCACTGCACCTGCAACCTGCAAATCTGGCCACAGATCAGAATGAATGCACCGTATGCTGTATTAACAGCATTATTTATAAGTTCCATATTACATATTTCCCTAATAAATGTTGGAAAACTCTTTATATAATAATACTGATTAGTACAATGCTTAAGTAAATATGTTCAAAGTTCACATATCAATGGGAGCACAAATACAGTGAGGAAATAAGTAAAGTGGCAGAGTAACTTTAAAGTCATGAGTATAGAAATTAAAAGGCAGTATTTAAGTAAAGTATGATTTGCAACAATACTTGAACTTTATGTTTGTATAGTGTACTTGTGTTTCTTTTTGAAGAAGTATGTCCTTAAACATGATGACCACTTCCCAAAATGAAATGCACCAAGATGTCTTTCTCTGTCACACACACACACACACACACACACACACACACACACACACACACACACACACACACACACACACACACACACACACACACACACACCACCTAAATTTACAATAGCAAGTAGTTAAGAGCCTTCCACAGCCTAATGATAGTGGTGAACATCGAACATATTCGAGGAAATGTGCTCAGAAAAACATCCCTAATGAGCGTGAAAAGAAACCAATTAAAGCGAAATCAAATCGTAAAAATAACAACAGTAGAACTCACAGCTATGTTAAATAGTGTGAGAGCATGTCCACATTCACAACGTGAAGAGAATTCAGGGGATTGGGACTAGACACCTGTGTCGCCTTAGGAAAACTTATGAATGAGACTAATCAGAAAAAAAATGCTTCAATTTGCTAGGGAGCACAAAGAATGGACTGTTGAGCACTGGAAAAAGGCCTGTGGTGTAATGAGTCCAGAATTACTGATGGGTGCATCAGGGTAAAAAGAGACTCCAGTAAAAAAGAGAGAGTGCGAGAGCAGTGTTATTCTCATAGCAGAAAGTCTGGGTGCCGCAGGCAGAGATAACCAGCCCCCGACTCCGGATTTAGAGTATTAGGGTGACAACTCGGCAGCATACTCGTTCAGCCAAGGCTAACGCTAAGAAAGTCGAATGAAGTGAAGCACCCATCATGCCTAGTGCCTACCATATAAGCCTATAAAAGTGTTGTGATCTGGGGTTGCTTCAGTTGGTCATGTCTGGGTGCACTAACGTTATACGCCCAAAAATGACATCAGCTGACAACCTGAATGTACTGAATAACCAGGTTTTTCCCATCAATGGATTATTTTTCTTCCCTGATGGAACAGGCATATTTCAAGATGACAATGTCAGGATTCATCGAGCTCAAATTGTGAAAGAGTGCTTCAGGGAGCATGAGAAATCATTTTCACACATGGATTGGAAACCACGGAGTCCAGACCATAACCCCATTGAGAATTTTTGGGATGTGCTGATGAAGGTTTTACACAGTCATTCGATTCTCCCATCATCAACACAATCTTGGAGAGAAATTAATGCAACTCTGTACTGAAATGAATGTTGTGACAATGCATAAACTTATCAAAATGCCCATAATCAAGACAAATAGTGGTCCAAAAAATATCAACGTGTGATCTTTTTTTGGCTTTTTTTTTTCACTCCTACACCAGTCAGCCATAGCATTTACACTACATAATTATATAATCATAACATTGATACTAAATATATGCCAGTAAACTGGTGACAGGATCATGAGCACCTGAGGCTCACCCATGCTAGTGGAGAGCAAAGACCAGCCAGTTGTAGTGACCAGTTCATGTGTGAAAATGGTTTCCCATGTTGCCCAGAAACACTTTTTCACAGTTTGAATCCTAGAATATGCTCCCTAGCTCATACACACTTTCACGTAGGCACATGAAACCCGGTACACATTTAGAGCTCATCGAGCCGAACAACTTTTGCACTGCATTTCGTGGGTTCAATTCAACAGGAGGCCGGTTATTTTGGGTCGTTTGCGAAAACACACCGGATGGATTTTGATATACTCCTTCTAGGGAATTTATACGATCGCCACCAAACCAGGCGGATGTGATCTAAAGACATTGAGGACGCAAAATTGCGAAGGGATTTTTGATATCTCAAATGGGTCAACCATGATAATGTCTTAAACTTACATCAAAAAATTATTAATAACTTTCTGTGTGGCATTATATTGAGTGACATCACGTTCAGTGACATCACATTCAGGAACATCATAGTGTGATGCTTATTTTCCAGCTTCTGCGGCCTATTGTACACATATAACATCACAAAATTTTAACACACACACACACTATCACACACATCACTAATGTTAACACACAGACTCACACACCATACACACAAACATGCACAAACTCAAGCACATTTACTCGTCACACACAGACTGATACATCTACACATCACACACCTCTCTCCTACACACGCACATGCATGCTCACACACAAACACACTCATACATCACACACATGCACACATACATACAACCATATTACAAATGTTAACACGCAAACACACACACACCTCTCTCATGACACACACACACACACACACACACACATACACACACACACACTGTCATTGTTGTATATATTTTTACTTGTGATAGGTGTGTGTTAGTTAGCACTCTGACGGAGAAGATATCAGCATTAGAGGAGCGCATCCAGACTTTAGAGAGGGTTAGAGAGCGCGAGAGCAGTGTTATTCCTGTAGCGGAAAGTCTGGGTGCCGCAGGGGAGATAACCAGCCCCTGACTCTGGCATTAGAGCCCTTACAGCGGGGCGAGTGGGTGATGCCTCGGCGGCAAACTCGTTCAGCCAAAGCTAACGCTACTGCTAGCCCACCGGAGCACACCTCTTCTGCGCTTCACGTGTCCAACAGGTTTGCTCTCCTCAGTGATGCAACCGCTGAGAAACCTCAAAGAGCTCTGGTTATAGGACCGTACTCTGAATTTATTTGTGAATTTGCAGATTTCCTCTCAAACCTAGTCATTTCTGTAGGCAAAGCGTTAATTGCTGGAGATTTTAATATTCATTTTGAGAATCCAGAAGACCCTCTGACAACAGCATTTATGTCCATACTGGACTCGGTAGGAATAAATCAATGTGTAGTAGGACTAGACTTAAATACACACACACACACACACACACGCACAGACACACACACACACACACGCATACACACACACACACACACACACACACACACACAAACACACAATATCACTTAGCTTAACTCAACTACCTCAAAACATTGAGTCTAGACTGACTAATCAACACAAGCGCAAACACACTGATCTAAACTACCAAACTATTGTACCCAACAACCCGTAATGCTCTTTTGCACAATATTTATTACTGGATTACTTTCTGCACCAAACTTTTAAATTATTGCTGCTACTTTAATGAACATTTACTGTTTCTGCACTACCTCAACTCATCACCTCAACACCACAGAGTATTGTTAAGTGTCACTTTGTCGCTCTTATTTGCACATTTGCATGTGCAATTTATGTTGTCTGTATAAAAAAAAACGTAGATAGTTCCTCTCTAAGTTGGCTAGTTAATTTTTGTTAATTTATGTTGTTAATTTATGTTGTCAGGTCAATCTGTCTTGTCTCCGCTAGCCAGCTAACTAGGCCTCTTAGTTAGATATTTAGTTTTTCTGTTAACTTACAGTATGTTTTAAATTTATGTTGCATGTAGCACCTTGGTCCTTGAGGAACGTTGTTTTGTTTCACTGTGTACTAACTGCATATGGTTGAAGTGACAATAAAGCCTACTTGACTTGACTTGACTAAAAGTCACACATTAGATTTAATAATATTTTTCAGATTAAGTATAAGAAATTTATTCACAATTCCACTGTCTGAAGTTATCTCAGATCTTGTCTCAATTAAAGTGTGTCATAGTAATAATCTCCCAGAGTTACTTTGATTGGATCGCCATCTGATCCCACAGAACTCGATCAGGCGACTGAATCTTTAGAGCCAACATTCCGTTATACCTTAGATGACGTAGCTCCAGTTAAAAGAAAAATTATTAGAGATAAGAAACTCGCTCCCTGGTATAATGATCACAGATGCACTTTAAAACAGACAGCTGGGAAATTAGAACATAAATGGCGTCAAACTAAATTGTTAGTATTTCAAATAGCATGGAAGGAGAGCATCCTGAAGCTCTTAGTGTAGCTAGATCAACGTGTCTTTCCACTCTTAAGGAAATAAAAAAAATAATCCTAGATTTTTATTTAATACCATAGCCAAATTAACTAGAACTAAGACCACTGCATAAATCTCCACACCAACATTGTGCTGTAGTGAGGACTTCATGAACTTTTTTAATAATAAAATTGTAAATATTAGCCATAAAATTGAGGCTTTGAAACTGGACAATGTAATTGATGCAGATGTTAAACTGACCACGTCAGATCGGAACCTGGAATACTTTACTCCCCTTGAAGAGAATTAACAAATTTCACTCATCTCTTCTGCAAATTCATCAACCTGTATATTAAATCCTATACCGACATATTTTCTCAATGCCAGAAATAACAGAACCCCTATTGAAAATAATTAATTCTTCACTCAGCATTGGGTATATTCCAAAATAATATAACTTAAAATAACTTAGCAGTAATTAAACCAATAATTAAAAAGTCTGCCCTCGACCCCTGTCAGCTGTCCAATTACAGGCTGATATCAAACCTCCCCTTTATCTCTAAGATTCTGGAAAAGATAACAGTGGAGCAGCTATGCTTATATCTATGTACATAGAAATAACATACATAAACTGTATCAGTCAGTATTTAGGCCTCACCACAGCACAGGTGGTGCCAGCACTCGTTAAAGTAGTAAATGACCTCTTATTGGCCTCTGATCAGGGTTGCGTGGTGCTTGTGTTACTCGACCTCAGTGCAGCTTTTGACACCATTGATTATAGTATTCTCCTTCACAGATTATAAAATGTAATAAGAATTAAGGGAACAGCCCTCTCCTGGCTCAGATCTTATTTAACTGATCGTTATCAGTATTGTCACGGCATGCGCCCAAATCTATTATCGCCCCTCGCTCACTTCGTAGGCTCCCTAAGTAGGTGGTACCCCTTCAGCAGGTTTGCGAAGGGCTGGTGCCGCCTATGCGGGCCGGCTGGCGTTGATTAGCATTAATAGGATCACGAGCTTGCTCCGCATTATAAAAGCAAGACGCGGAGTTTAGTCTGGGGTTTGAGAAGAGCGTAATGCGGTGGAGCTTGAGAGTGGCATGCGAGTGGGAAATGGTACGTGCCCCAGAGACTTTGAAAAAGGACATTTGTATTTGATCCCTTGAGGACAGCGCAGGAAAGAGCTGTGCGAGCTCCCGTGGCATCCTTCACTCCCGCAGCATCCTTCACTCCCGCACCGAGCCCGCCTTCACGTCCTCGCCGCTGAATAGGAAAAGGCCGCAAGGAGGACAGTGTTAAGGCCACCGATCCCAGCCGGGAAAACCGCCCAGCCGAAGGACGTCTGAGCGAGACTCCCGCCTGAGGCCGCGCCCAAAGAGAGCTGGGAGGGGCCAGGCCGGTCATCGATAGCGGGGAGGAACCGTCTAGGGAGTGTGCAGGAGCGCTGCCTCGCGTGCTCCGTTCTGCCACTCCGCCCACCACCGCGTGCCCGCATGCCAGCTGGGCACTGCCTCGGACCAACGCACGTGCACACATCATTCCTTTGCTTTCTTTCCGTCATCCCTCCTTTTACCCTTTCCTTCCCCACTTTATTCCAAATAATTTACCATTTTTCACTAAGATTTCGCCTCATGTCTGCGTTTCATGGTGCCGCCCATGCAACAATGGGTCGAACCCGTTACAAGTATGTAGATTTAAATGGTGATTATTCTGCATGTTCTCTAGTGGAGTTTGGTGTTCCACAGGGTTCGGTTTTAGGCCCACTGCTTTTTTCCCTTTACATGCTTCTTTTGGGCAACATAATTCGTAAGCGTGATATTAGTTTTGACTGTTATGCTGATGACACACAGTTATATGTCTCAGCAAAACCAGATGAGAAGAAACAGCTTGCTAAAGTTGAGCAATGCATAATATGGATAAAAGAGACTTGATGTTAATTAACTTCCTTCTGCTTAATCCTGATAAGACAGAAGTTCTAGTCATAGGACCGCATGCAGCAAGATTTTAGATCATACTGTAACTTTAGATGGCCTTTTTGTTCTATCTAGTGCAACAGTAAAAGACATCGGTGTGATTATAGATTCTAGTCTTTCATTTGAAGCTCATGTAGATGATATCACCAGGATAGCTTTCTTTCACCTCAGAAATATTGCCAAGTTAAGGAATATATTGTCACTAAACGATGCAGAAAAACTAATTCATGCATTTATCACCTCTTGGCTGGACTATTGTAACGCCTTACTGTCTGGTTGTTCAACTAGGTGCATAAACAAGCTTCAATTAGTACAGAATGCAGCCTCACTAGAAACAGAAGATACGAGCACATCACCCCTATCACCCCTATCTCACTGATCACTCAGGTTTGTTGATGGTGAGGTGATTGGTTGCTTTACATCTCATGGAGCCCTTATGTCTGTGCTTCCTTCTGGCTCTCCCTTTTATTTATGCTATTATAGTTAATCCTGCCAGAGTCCCTGCTTGCACTCTACACTAAATATACACTCACCTTATACATTATGTGACTGTGACCACACCTTACTGTTATCTCTCCTCTTCTGCTCTCCCACCCTACTATGAAGACGGATCTGGCCTCGACTGATGTTGACAGCTGTTTCTCTGATGACTTGGCTGCAGTGCTCAATAGTTCAGGACTGGAATTCCCTACAAGTCTACCTGAGCAATAACTACCTGGACTCCATATTAACATCAGTTAACATCTGTTAACAACTGTTATACTGAACTGCCTGCCACAGTATGAATGCAGATAAATTCATGCTTTCTGTTTCACCCAAATGAGGATGGGTTCCCTGTTGAGTCCGGTTCCTCTCAAGGTTTCTTCCTATTGCCATCTCAGGGAGTTTTTCCTTGTCTCTGTCCCCCTCGGCTTGCTCATCAGGGACTATCTGACCATTTTGATTCATACACATTCCATACAAACTTAAATAATTATTTTGATTGTGTAAAGCTGCTTTGCGACAATGACAATTGTTAAAAGCGCTATACAAATAAAATTTAGTAATCACAGATCATAACACAACCTCCAGAGACTTGTACAGCGGCCACTTTGCCTGATGGATGCATGAATTAATTTGCTTCCCTTCTTGCCTTGATGCATCCGTTGCTCTGGAATAGGGTCAATGTGCTCTCTTCAGACCACATGGCCTTTTTCCATTACTCCAAAGTCCAATCTTTTTCCCTCTCTATCATACTGAAGCCTTTTTTCTGATTAGTCTGAGTACAGTAACAAATGGTTATCTTATGGTCACACAGCTGGTAAGTCCCAGTCCTGTCTGTTCTCATCAGATTGTGTGTGTATGGAAATGCTCCCGCTTTCCATAGTTATTAGTTGATCTCCATTTCTGTTTTTTTTTTTTTTTCATCCACATTTTTACCACAAAGGTGACGGTTTAGCACTATCCTGCCAGGTTTCAATAATGGGTTGTAGGGTTCTTAACCCAGTTCAAGTTATTTAAAATCTCTATAGTTGCTGTCTTTGCTTGATGCAAACCAATAATTTGTGTACTCAAAAAATGGTGACTTTTTTTGTCCAGTCAGTGCCATTAGCAGTAGATAGGTTATCTCTAATGGTGAATCTAGTGTTCTTCTGTTTTTACTTATGTTGATATTGCTAAATATTGAAGATGCCATTGTGAAGTAACACTTTTACAAGTATTTTTTTTATTTGTCCCCTTATTTTGTTTCTCAGAAATGCCGGTGGGCCTGAAAACAGGTGAGAAATGTTTGAAAGGTCCCGAACATTGTTGTCCCTTGTCTCTTTGATCCGAGTGGATAGGAATATGCAAATCCTCAAATGGGTTTTCAGAGATAGTCCATTCAAAGCTACACATGCTAAAACTGTCCATTTAGAAAAGAAATGAATCAGAAAACAAATCAAGCATGCCAGAACCCAGATCAGAATGATTTAAGTTTTATTTCTGCGGGCATATTGAGAGAAACATTTTGGAGACATCCTAGACTTAAACACACTTGTTTAAAAAAAAGAGTATAACATGGATGACTTATGGAGATTAGGTCATGGGGATTCTCATCGCAAAATAACAAACAATCCATCAATCACAATTTTATTCAACATTTCAGTGATCAGTGATGGTCTGTTAGCAAGACTAGATTTTGATTTGTATCATTTTCTGGTTTGTTAAAAGTAACCATACATCACATTTAAATGAATTATGTAATCCCTAATGCTTTTGGTACTTATTAATTAATAAAAATATTTATAACAACAACAGAAATGACAGGGGTAGCTCAGTGGTTAAGGCATTGGACTACGGTTCGGAAAGTCCCAGGTTCAAGTCCCACTACCACCAAGTTGTCCCTGTTGGGCCCTTGAGCAAGGCCCTTAACCCCAACTGCTCAGATGGCACCTGCCAAATGCCTAGATGTAGATGTAGATTCAATCATTCACACTACCCTGTATATCAGCATCTGAGCTCATAATAAAAAATGTAGAAGGCATAAATGGTTTGCTGTGCAGAAACAGTGACGTTATGGAGTACCTGTTTACTTTGTTTCCAGCATCCTCTAAGCGGAGCTAAGCAGAGTGATTAGACAGAGTATGGGTTGGGCAAAGCAAAATATTGTAAAAGAAAACTATTATAGACTGGCAATTCCTAGTTGGTGGAAATAGGTCATACTTTCCCTGTGTAAAGCTTGTGTTGCTGGCGCCATAGGAGACACTACAAGTGAAATTGTGAATTTGTGTTTTTCTTCTCAAGGGACCCTAGGCCCAAGCTGGCAGAGTTTTGTTGGCTTTTACACCCACACTATGATGGCATGACTCACATCACCGGCCTGCTGGAGACAGAGGAGACATTATATACAGGATCTGGACGATTAAGCAACTCTTAGCCCACTCTAGGATCCACATTCAGTAATTAATTATTTCTCGATCTTCAACAAGATTCTGGCAGTATAATGGAAATATAGTTAAGTCATTCTATCACTGAAGGATGCTCTGAGGCTATCTCTGGGCAGACGGATTAAATATTTCACCCCACATATGAGGTACAGTTTGATTCCTCATGTGCAGCACATTTTAAAACCATGCTCTCTGTTTGAAGGCCAAGCTTTGATGAATAGAAATAAAGCTTGGCAGGTAGCAGTTTTTTTTTATGACAGGCGAGCTGAACTAACATTGAAAAGGAAAAAAGAGAAGAACTTTAAAAAGGAATAATCAGGTCAAGGCATTTTTTTTTAAAACAACATTATAATTTCCTAGTGTGTTTTCATTAAGGCTTTAGTTTCACATGAATAGACATAAATTATACTGTACACTACACTGCAAAAGTATAGGCGCTGTTTTTTTTTAGAAGTTTGTACTTTTTTTATATTGTCGTGGCAGTAAAAAATAATACATTTTCCATTACTATTTGTCTCACATAACTTTTTTTTTTGCATACCATTCAACAAGTAAAATATTAAAGAATAGAGCACTTTTAATATAAAAACACCATAATTGCTCTCTGATACTACTCTTCATAAATACTCTAGCAGGTTCTCCTATAAGCTTTGGGGAAAAAAGTCAATGTTCTGATTAAAATGCATTACAGTGTACATAATAGAAATGCTGGAGTTTTAATTGTAAAGGATGTTCACACCAGCGGCACAATGGCATAGTTGTTAGCACCTCCCGGACTGACAGTTCAACGCCTGCCTTAGGTATGTGCATGTGCTCTCCCTGCACTTGGTGGGATGTACTGTACAATGTTTGTTGTGAATCAAGACTTAAATAATTCCATGCTCAGATGAATAGTCAGCAAAATATTCAAAAATCAGCTTAACATTTCATAAAAGTATTTTATAATAGTTTACATTCTGCAAAATTGATTAAACTACAGTTTTAAGAAATCTTCTTATTCCATGCCACGGAACAATAGCATAACACAGAAGTATTTTACTTGGGTTTAGTGTGAGCAGATGTTCTATTTTTCCTGGATGTGTCCACTTATCAAAGATTAAATAATCAACCTAAGATTAAAAAAAAAATCTTAGAATTGCCTTAGATTAACTTATTGCTTAGATTGTGGAAACATTTTTTTGCTCCATGCATGAACTTGCACATGGTGTAAATTAATAATGAGCACACTGCCTAGCAGACAGCAGGTGAAAAGCTTGTCCGACACACTGATAGTAGGAATCCAGAGCAGAGCTGGACTGAACTTCAAAGTTGAACAAGGATGTTTTATTTTTTGGCAAACTTGCGTCATTTAATCATTTTGGTAATATGCTTATATTTATAATATAGGCTTATATTTACTCCTCTCTCATTTAGGGGGTCAGTTTTTAAATTAATAGTTTAAATACTAAAAACATGCATTACTATAGTTATTAGCATTACCATTAGCATTTCCGCCAATGCCCAGGCTGTGGCTGGAGCAATGCATAAACACCAGAGTGAAACTGGTATGAATTCCAGCTAGGAGATTGGTGCGGGGATTGTGACAGATCTTAGGTATGGGAGACAGTATATGGAACGAGTCTGTACCTTGTCACAAGCATTGGATTGCCACCTAGCCCGATGAAACTTGTGGGCATCTTTGATGGAGCAGGGTTAGGCTCAGATGGTACAAGTTTAGTTGGGCTTGGACAAAGGAGTGTTAGGCTTGGACCGAGTAGAGTTTGACTCGGACAAACCTTGGTATTGTTGGAACAGGTAATGGCATTGCGGGAACAGGACATGGCATTGCTGTGACATGGCCGTCATTACTGGGAGAAAAGGCAACATCACTGGGACGTGACATCAGAGGCAGTTTCTTCGATCTCCATCTGCTCTGCTGTAGAGATTGCCAGGTTGAACTCCACAGGCAGCTGAGAAGGGATCAGGAATCTGTACCTCTGACTGTTGAAAAGATGACATCCATATATCCCACTTGCTGAGGGAAGTGAAAAGAATCAAAAGTCTTTTTTATAAATCTAGGTGAAGGATTTATATACATGAAGTTGACACCTAATTTCTATACATATTTACATATTCCAATAAGAAAACAAAAAGAAAATAGGACTAGACTAGGCTGAGATCATGGATTAGAGTAGCTAATAACATTAGGAGCAACAAAGAACAACTGACAAATAAAAAAACAAAGGGTGAGGGCCTTAAATAAGGATACAAACCAATATTACCACATACTGTAACATCTGAACAAAATGAAAACTGCTGGAAGTATACTGAACAGAAAAACAGAAGGCTGTCAACCTCATATATAAATTTGTAGTTATTTTTCAAGATGATCTGAGAAAATTCATCATCGCTTTAGAACAATAATGGAGCTTGGCAGTCAGGTCCTCCCAAAGGACATTGCACTGGAACTGAACAGCATTTTTTCATGAATTTGTTGACTCGTAATGCTTCATGGTACACGTGTTAACCTATGAGAAATAAAACAAAAAGTCTTTTTTTTTTGGATGGTAGAGAAACGATGTTGTGAGACCAAAATATTAGCTTCAGTAAACATATCTGATTTATGACTACTGTCTAGCAAAAAAAAAAAAAAAAGTACATGATGTACTGCACAGAACATGACTTTAACTTTGGATATAGTTGGTTGGCTATTATAAGAGAAAACAAGTCTCTTTCTGAGTTTCCTTGTTTACTGAGCATTATAATATCAAGACATGTTCAATTGTACCAAGGACTCGGTAATTTGATGCAGACGCTCAGTGCTCTACCAAAGTTCCCGTCATTCCCAAGGAATGTTATTTGATTACACTTGGATATGTAAGGCAGCCAGAGTACAGTGCTCCAATTGTGTGAGCAGCTCTCACAGAATGAAAAGTTGAAGCTCTGTTGGTTTGGCATGCAGGACCTACAGGCATTACTGCCCTCACCAAGTTTAACACATTACTTGATGACCTCCACAGGTTTGGGGATAATTACCCTACACACACATTTGAAGTCCTTTTGGGAGCTCCCAGGTGTTTTAGGCCAGCTCTAGCTCCCATCTACATCACCACCATTACAATGTTTGTAACACAGCAATGCAATAGTCCCAGAAGGCAGAATGAACTGAAATGTGTTCCTGAAACAATTACATCAGAGGACTGTGGATCTGGCAGGGAACCATGAGCTCATTTTTTTCTTTCCTGAGTGTGATTTAAGTTTCAGCAGCTTAGCTGAATGCTGTTCAAGAGGGGCCACCTGTTGAACGTCTGATTCACCTAAAAGCAATATAATTATGTCCTGGTAAATATTTGCACTAACTTTGCTGTTCAGCATTCATTTATACAAAGCAATATAAATAAATAAATAAATAAATAAATAAATAAATAAATAAACCTTTTTTTTAAACTGCTTTCATTGTCTGTCTGTAGAAATCTGTAAGCCAATTGTGAATCACAATCTGCGCGATCCATTAATATCTTAACACCTGCTAAAACATATCAGTCTCTATTAATATTCCCAGCAAGTGTATCATGAATGGTCCAGAGACCAGCTGCTTTTTACTTTGTGGATTGCTTGCAATCAATGTGTCATTTGGGATGTCTCTCGAGATGGGGGAAGTGGAAGGGGGCTTGTTAATGTTAGCTGAGATATTGCTGGTTGCTCAGAGAAATGTAACACCAAGAACCTGTGTCTGAAAATGACATCAACATTCTGGCAAGTGACCAAATCCCAAATCCCTTTTTGTCTCTGCTTTAGTGGGAACATGTCTATCTGAAAAATGAAGACTATGATCCACTTGTGGACTCATCAAGCGTTATGAACACATTACACATCAGTCATACTGTACCTTTCTAATAAAGTTGAAGTACACCCTGAGAAATCTATAGAAACATAAGTGCTATGTGATATTGCAAGAACTTAGGTACAATATAGTAGGAACGTGGAACAGTCTTCTTATATCATTTTATAGCCAGATATAAAATTATTACAAACAAAAAACTTACAATTGTAATTCTTAAATACTGTGATTCAATGTGTGACAATAACACTAAATCTGCTATGAAGTGATACAATTTAAATTTGTATAGATTTTTTTTTTAAAAAAAGATTGAAAAACAAGGAACAAAACAACAATTCAATATTAACATAAATGACATTAACATAATAGCACCGACCCATAGCTATGTTCAGGACTCTCCAGAGATGCTCTGCAGGATTCAGATCTAGATTCTGGCTGAGACACTTCAGGACTTTCACAGAGTTGTTCTAAAGACATTCCTGTGTTTTCCTGGTAGTATGCTTTGGGTCGTTGTCTTGTTGAAATGTTGAAACGTTGAAACTGCTGCCCCAGCCTGAGATTCTGAGCACTCTGTTGAAGGTTTCACTTTGGATAAGTCTTTATTTTTTCTATCCATTATTTCTCTATAGCCATGATTTCTTTATATAGATAATTCTCTGAATTGCCATTTTAAGTTAAAAAAATTTAATAAAATCATCCCCACGGAATGAAGCTCCCTCCACAGGGTTTGACTGTAGGGATGGTGATGAGAAGTGCTTGTTTTCTTGATTCCAAATAGATCAATTATTCTGTGATCAGACCAGAGGATAAGACCACTGATTCTCGTGATCTGAGAGTAGTTCAGGGGCTTTTGGGAAAACTCCAAAAATCCCTTTGCCTTTGCCTTTCAGTGAGGAATGGCTTCGGCCTGGCCACTCTACCATAGAGATCTGATTGGTGGAGTACTACAGTGATAGTTGTCCTTATTTAGGGCTTTCCCATCTCCACAAGGTAACACGGCATACCATTTATAGTAGCCCATTGGGTTCTGGGCTGCCTCTCTGTCCAAGGCCTTTTGTCACCAAATACTCTGTTTGGCTGGCTGGTCAGAATAGGAAATATTGTTGGTTGTCCCAAATCTCTTCCATTTAAAATGATAGAGGCTACCACAGTCTGGCTGCAGAAATTTTCTTACCAAGATTTGTGTCTTTACACAATCCTGTCTCGCAGGTCTACAGATGATTCTCTCGGCATGGCATTGTTTTCACTCCATTTATGATGAGACCTTATATAGACAGGTGTGTGCCTTTTCTATGAATTGTACCTTGAATTCCAGCACAGGGGGGCTCTTGTCTTGTCCAGTATTGTCCAGTATCGTTGGTACTGCCGAATAAATAATAGTTCAATATTTAATTTATGATTGTTGACCCAATTTATGTAAATTGATGTCTTTTAAATGCAACCCCCCTGGAAACTTATTTATTAAGTGTAATTAATTAATTAAATTAATTTATTACTAAAAACTCTTGTGTTCATTTTCTGGCATGCTTGGAGACTTTGCACGGGCTTGCTTGGTTTCCACACACATACATGTTTTCAATTAAAAAAGGATTATCCCTCATCCATTTATGGTTGTTAATATGCATTGCTATCACAGTATTAACAATTATAGATGTTATAGCTTAAGGGGTAACACTGGAGAAACAATGAATGAATGAATGAATGTAATGTATATGAGCACTGAAGTTCATTGAAGCAGTGTAACATTTATACCTAAGTAAAACAGAAGTCTTAAAGAGCTGATATCACTCACAGGGATACCTGAAAAAAGCTGTATCAGCCTGGGAAGCATTTTATCAGCTGCAACTGCTATTTAAGTAAACATCCGACCTTAGCAATGGTCCTAGTAATGGTCTCAATGGGAAACAAGGTTTTTTCTCCTAAATGGGGAAGTGAAAGGCCCTGACTGGGAACTATACATACACTCAATTTTAGCCCTAATCTCATCCTTAGGAAACAAGTTGATTTTTTTGGTTGTACATTTATTTAGAATGAAAAAGAAAGAAAAAGCTTGCAAGGGACTAGATGGGACAAGGTGTTGGGGTAAAGCCCTAACCCTCATTGCCTGACAAAGCAATATACACTCATTTCATTAGGTATTATTAGGATAATACTGGTTTGTATTAGATTCAGCAACGTGCTGGCACAGATTCTTCTACTGCTGTTGCCCACTTGCTACAAGGTTCAAGAAATTGTGCATTCAGGAGGTTGTATTGAAATGTTATTTGAGTTTTTGTTACCTTGCTCAAACCAGTCAGGCCATTCTCCTTATTGTGGGACGTTTTCACGCTAATACACTTTCTTCTATTGCTATTTGTCAGGCTGATCATGATTTGACTCTGTTTTTTAAGATAATATCAGTCATATTACATTACATACTAAACTGATTTTTTTTTTTTAATTCAGAGTAAATAAATGAGTTGTGCACCTGTTTCTGTTTTTTGCTAATGAGAATCATCATTATTGTAAACGAGAAGTAGTTGTACTGCATAATTGTCAATAATTTTTTCAGGTCTCCAATATTAACCTTTTTTTGACATGTCATGCTGATGAGTGGGGACAAACTGTTCTGAAACTCAAATGCTACGTAGAGGTATTGTGGCTGTAGATTATCATATGAGGCTTTTCTCTGTTATTATCTGAGATTTACTTGGTTTAATTTATCCTATTTTTAACATTTTAACAACTTTAACATTTATGTGCATGACACCCCTGTCCTTAAACATTTTATTAGATCATGAAAAACATTTGTAGTTGCAAGCACACATCTATTAAAATATATCTATATATCTATGGTCTGTGCTAGGTCTAATTGAACAATAAAAGCATTAGGTTGCTGCATAGCCAATATAATCTGCTGATTACCTGTAAACAGAAAGCATGTTAGATAACATCATATGCATAAAGCTAGAAAATTTGGATTTGGATTGGATTACATTTGGAACAATTAGGGTTACAGTCAGGAATTACTGAAATAGTAGCATGGATGCCAAAAGGGTTGTTATTTTTATAATTATTTATGTTTGTTAGTGAAAACATACTGCATGTGTACGATTAAGGACTAAACGCCCATGGTTCGTTGCAATTAATTGCATCTCTGAAAACAGTTCCTGCAAACAATTAGAGTACCATAAATAAATAGAACGTTCTGACCTTTTTTTATCTGATAAACATTTCTAAAGACAAATAGTTCCAAATATTCCAAACGAGAGATCGTAAATGAAACTGTGGAAACATCTGCATTTTCCTCTTATAGACCAATTCAAGAAGAATTTAATAATTAAGCTAAAGAGGCCATCTATGCATTTTTGTGAAGTCACTGATTGTCTTGCTTTGAGTAAAATAACAATTAAGACAGAAAAATCAGGAGGTTACCAATCTTGACATGCTTAAAAACAAAGGGTTGCCTTTCTCTGATATATATAAATATATATAAAGGATAGTGTTATGGCTTCCAGTTAAGGATTTTAATGGTTCACTTATTTATGTGTTGTTTAGCACACATAAGGGTCTTGATAGGAATGGATTAGTAATTATATTTTATGCATCTTCGGTATGACTTCATTAGATAAAGATACATTGTACCATCTGTTAATTAGGGCATCAGTGCTGTAGGGGAGTAATGCAGGGTCACTATGTGCCTCTGTATCTGTATATATCCTTAATCTGTGTAAATAGCAACTGAAAGGTTATTTATTTATTTGTTTATTTAACAGCAAACAGACCACTGTCCTTCCAGAAAAACTACAAAAATGTAGATACCCCAGCATTGTAAGGATGGTCTGCAAAACAGTCTGTCAGCTAGTATTTTTTACCCCTCTCATGCAGTTATTATGCTTCTTTCTGCTCAATCTATCAAATGAATTTAGTTGGCTTTAATGTACAAAATGTAAACAAGTTAGTAGTGTTTACATCACTGCAAGCCAGATCATTACTGTCATTAAATGGAGGAGACTAGGATGCAGGTGCAGGCCAAGTTGCAACCTTCATCTCTAAAAAATGAGGCCAAAACATGCAGTTCCTCGAATGACCAATGGCTCCAAAAATTTTAATCCCTGCAGACCACAACAGAAATAAACATATTTGTAGCCTGGTGCTCACAAAACAAAACAAGAAAAACAGTTTGGTCTCCATAGTTAGAGTTCCCATTCATGACAACTGTATGGGTGGAGGGTGATTTTTTTTATGTAAATCAACCATTTACATTATATTAAACCATAAAAGTAGGGGCTAGTTATCTGCTATGCATCACTTTAGCTAACAGGCTAGCTGAAATCATTGTAAATTACGTAATAATTAAGAGTTGACATGATGTATTTGGAGTAGAATGATATGTACTGTATAGATGATGATGTAAAGTAACATTACCATATAAATTAACATTTTCTGCCATGGCCTTTTAGCTAAGCTACATCGAAACTAGCAAACTGGTGGACACTGAGGTTCCAACCAACAGCCAG
This sequence comes from Clarias batrachus, assembly GCA_003987875.1. NCBI lineage: Eukaryota > Metazoa > Chordata > Actinopteri > Siluriformes > Clariidae > Clarias > Clarias batrachus. Next base: position 113,005 of record QMIH01000944.1, read on the forward strand.
GCGCTGTTCATTCCACTTATTTGCGCTCTGTGGTGCAGGCTTGATTTTATTTAAAATTGTGCAACAAATGCACCAACAGAAAGAAAAAATATTTAGAATATTGGGAAAAAATGTATGGGTTTCATTACTGTTATCTCAACATTGCATAGTCAACACATGTCTGACAGCATTTTATCAAATTAATTGTAACTAAAACAAACCAATACCAATGGTGTCCCATCATACTTACATTGAAAAAACAATGTTCTGTCATTGTTTTGACAACCAAAATTTCTAATGGGATGTTGGATTGAATCACCTGCATGATTATAGATCATACACTCATCCATCTCTGAATGTTCCAAATGTGTCCTTGTAGTCATCATGAGTCTACAAATCCCTCTTTGCTGATTTCCACAAACAATATTCTTAGCAAACTTTAGCAGCAATGTGAGAGTCAACATTGTTTGTTTTACTAACTTTTGTAAAAGCATTATCCAGAGTTTTAGAAGCGTAGCTTCCCTAAACTAACAAAGGCTCCTCTACGCTCTGCTCTACCGAACAAAACTATAAGCACACAGAGTGTATACAGTATGCTGTGTAGTCACTAAGAAAACTCCCTAATCTTCTATTGCCTTTGATAATTCATACTGAACCCACCACAGCATGTGACTTCAAGATCCACGTTGGTGTTCTAGACTCAAAAGAGGCATGACAAAACAGTCTCATGTGTAACATACGTATAACATGTGTGTCAAAAACAGTGCGCCTACCATTTCTTTCAAAAAGAATAATGAACCATACCTTCTTCTGTAATCACCAATTGTCAGTTAATTTCCTAAGGTGAGGGTAAGGAGTTCACAGACCTCACTGTCTCCCCAATTTTCTCCTATTTCTGACTATTACACTCATTTTGTTTCATTCCTGTAAGGATAGCTGCTAATTGTTAACTGATATATATATATTTTTTTTAAATCTCCCTGAGGTGGGTTGCACACATCACACATTGAAAAATCACCCTCATTCTGCTATGGGGCTTTCCATTTTACATAAATCTCATTTCACTTTTGTGACTATCTATGCCGTCAATTTAATGGCATAACAGCAATGAGGTCTCGGTTCCTTTTACAGTACACAGAACAGTGAGAAGTAATGTAGGTGAAATAGTCCCATCTTGGGCAGGGCTATGTGAAATGGGCTTATGATATACAATTTTTTTTCTGTGTACATTCTCCAAGGTATTTTAAAAGTAAACTGAAGTCTGTTTTTGCAGAAATTTGGGTTTGACATCAAAAGACAGAAATACATGATCAATTGGGTTAAGGTCTGTTGATTGACTTACTGGCTAAACATTTTTCCTTGATGATGTCCTTTGTTGTTTTGGCAGGTTCTCTATAAATTGGCATACAGAATGTTTCTGTAGACTTCTGAATTTATACTGCTGCTACCATCAGGAGTTACATCATATATAAAGAACAGTGAGCTCATTCCCAAAGCAGCCTTGCAAGCCCAAGCCATGACTGTGTTGGAGCAAATAACATGTTTTGGACCATGAGCAGATGCTTTCATTCTCCACACATTGGCGTTACCATCACAGTTAATCTTGGTTTTCTTGGTTAATCTTTTGGGGGATATTTGTCCATCTAATTCTTAGTGCTTATGTGTGGATGTATTTTGTGGTGACCTCTACAGTCATGTACAAAGGTACGACCCCTCATAATAATGTGGTTTGTGTAAAAACACTATAAAAATCATCTGATCCTAGTGGGTCTTAGTATTAGCCAAATGCACTCTCATACAAACAACAACGTCCTGTA
>QMIH01000944.1:114820-209326 GCA_003987875.1 Clarias batrachus
TATATATATAGTATAAGGCAAATACAACGTCAGACTAACTGTAAATGGTTTTATCACTGTATTTTGATTGATATACAGTGATAAAATTGCTTCTCTAATTCCATTCCATTGCTTATGTCTTTTCCTCATTGCATTGAATGCTCCATAACAGCAAACTGCCAAACCGGATGCTCTGCACGCCTGTTGATGATCAATTGATCAAGGGCTGATGATTAGCAGCACCGGGCTACAAATAACTCTCCTTAATTGTGTGGAAGCAATAAGGGGGTACTTGGGTTTTGGCCACATGTTGTTGTTTTGTTTGTTTGTTTTGTTTTTAAATACAGCATTGGCAATGCTGAAGGGAACCCTTTATTTATTCACCTTAATTGCTAACTTCTATACTCAAGAATCCTGGCTTGTTGCTTGTATTTTTACACGCTTTTCTTTTTATTCTACAGCTTACCCCCTCATACAGTTCCCCAGCTTTCCCCAGCTCTCTTGGTTAGCCTGACAACCACAGCTGAACGCATTTCATTTTCACAGTCAGGTTCTCCTAGGAACAACATATTACTGATAACTGTGTGCTGTTACTCTTGTTATAAAGTACATAAGACATGTTTTGACTGCTTTTGTTTCTCTTTCAAGCAGAAAATCCTAGCAGACACTACAGAACAATATTACTCGTCTGATCTAGGCTGGTCACATTACCACACTGTTTTTCTAACCATAAAATGCTTGCTTCTTCACCCTGGACGCTGTTATTAAAGTAATCGTTTGTACAATGCCACAAAATTGTCCACTTACATTGGCTTGCGTTTAATGACAGTCTCTAGGGAGACTACTCTAGCCTTTTGGGGGATTCTCTTCATTAGCAGTAATTATTTAGAATACCATATCATTTAATGCCTCATAGTTGGGATTTCAGGGTCTGTGTTTCTGTGCACAGGCCAAAAGAAACATTGGCTTGATTAGGCCTTCATGTTTTCGTACCATTGTAATGCCGGTCCGAAGAGAAAATGTTGGATTTCTAGACAGACATGTAACACAATGCTGGCATCAGATATTGTACAGTTGGCCAAGGGCGCTGCAACCTCTTGCCCTTTTTCCTTTTTTGTACAGTGAACCAGAACAAAAGGGAATTGGCCATAAAGAAATATGAAAATATAATTTTACAATATGGAAAACATGAGGGACTGCAGAGACTTTCAGGATTTTTATTTTGGCACTATTTTCAAAAACACCAAAGACACCAAATGACATCATACGCTTTTCCATTCACCATAGTATTTAATTATGTTCATATAAGATTTTGCTGTGTCCCCACTACTTAAAAGCAAATCGAAAAGCAGCATGCTAGTATCTTATAACATTTAAGTCAGCCAAATAAGCAACCTCACCTTTTCCTGTGGTAATGATAAGCAAAAAAAAAAAATCCTGTTCCCTTCAAAATAAGGCCCCTTGCTCCCATTATCTAAAGACTGTGTGAGCATTGTGCTTCAGGCTTCCTCTACAGTTCCCCCTGTTCACTACATTATATTGCATTATGTCATCAAAACAGCTTAAGTGAGGGTTGTGCAGGCTTTACATTTGGGAACAACTTGAGGCCAGAAGGTTCATTTTCTTGGTGATTGATTAGGACTTTAATTGGTTCCTGAGGTGGTTCCTGTGACCCATTCTACCCCAATTGTTCAAGAAGGCAGCTTGTTGGCAGGGATCACCTTTGTAAAGGGACCCACCCTAAGTTGGCGTGGGTAACGCTTGAGATTGAGCCAGCTTATCTGAAGTGGAGGAATTGATCTGTCTTTTCCTCCCAAATGAGGGGTAAAACTTTTCTGAAAAGTCACACACAGGCAGCAGACTCCATAGCATTTATGGATGTTATTTGCGCTTTTGTGCAACATAAGCTGTGCTGACGCACCTGATTTAGCAACAAAAGTCAATATTAGGACTGGAAACTTTATAGACCAATGTAGTGACAGCTCTAAAAAGTATGCTTAAACACAGTGCAGGCAAGCATGTCCCTACTAGTAGTGTTAAAGTCATTAATTCTTTCTTTGTCACCACCTGTGTAAAGTCTTCTGGTGCACATTTTTAACCCACAGCTCCATCTGAAACATGTTCTCTAATCAGCTGCAGACACACATAGATAAGTTAAGCCTCTTTCTTCATGCAAAAAGTTTCTCACTCTGAAACTAAATGCCCCAAATCCACAGCTGCCAAGAGTCTGTTCTCTCTTTCTAGCAGTCTAACATGCTTGGTATGTTTAAAGAACCCTGAGAAAAGTGACAGAAAAAAACAAAAGCATTCCTCCAACATTCTATTATTGTTAAACCTTTTTTTTTTATGACACTGATGTCATTTCTTTTTCTTAGCCAAGCATTGTAGCTGTAAACTCAACCTTGCGTATGATGGGAGTTCGGTAAGCACCAGGGTGGGGTGAGCTTGTACAAGTTATGTGACGGAGATTGAGAAGAAAGATGGAACATTTGCGTACGAACAATGTTCAAAGATTTGTACCATTTGAGAGAATTATTATGTACTTGTTTGGAAAAGAGATGTAGTGCCTTCTGGATGAACAGCACCATTTGATTATTACGATCAATCTTTTAAACAGAGGGTTATTTAAATTGCACAAGCACCTTTGATCTGTTCTGCTCATTGAGCAATGAACATTTTAAAATGGATTGTAGTTCAAGCCAACAGGGTTTGGTGTGGTACAGCTGGAAGCTGCAAATAGTTAGGGTAAAATGTGGCTTACTATATCATTAAAAAATTGGCAAATGGACTTGCTTTCTTCTTTTTGAGATGAAATCCCTAAACAGATTACAAGCAGGACAAATTCATTTAGTATCAAAGATAACAATGTTTGTTAAAACATATATATATATATATATATATATATATATATATATATATATATATATATCAATGTTCTTCTCTGTAATTCCAACATTAATAATATAAGTAACTTAACATTGTTGTGGTTGATCTCAAGCTGACCTGTAACAAAGGAGTTAGATATAAAAAGTGAGAGATACAAATACCTGGTATGTTCCTGCAGTCAACATCAAGTTCTAGAACTATTTCTAAGCTCTAAGCTCAGCCGCAAGTGTCACCTTAACACTTATACTTATGTAAATGGGATATTTTAGTCATTTTTGATTAAAATGAACAAAACTCTCCAAACACCTTTTTTTTAAAGTATTGTGTGTACGTAGAATGATGAGGAAACTATGTGACAAAATCAAAAGCGATATAAGTTATTTTGAATACTCGGCCAAACCAGCATTAGCCTGGTTAGAATAATATTTTGGGCATGATAGCAAGTTTGTTCCAAAGATGTACCGCAGTGTGGTTTAAGGTTCCTCAAGTCATTTTTATGTTGGAGCCAGTTTGGGTTCTGCAAAGAAAGTTTTATTGTTACAGCATAGAAAAATTATTGTTTTCAACAGGTTGGGAAAAGCTCACAAATGGGCATGGTAGGGTGTCCACAAAAATTGTACACGCATGGTATCCGCCTTCTTTGATAACGTTTACCTTGAGTCTGAAAACAATCATTTAATATGTGGAATGGTAGCTACGAGGACAAAATACTTGAATGTCTATCAAACACAAATGCTCACTTAATTTCTGCACAAATTTTAGCACCTTTACAAATGGATCCTGATATAAGTTTGCACTCAAAGGAATATTGCCATTGTGTCACATCCAACAGCTAAGTCATTGTTCACTTTTAGTGCAGTCTGCATGTCCTCATAGCTTGGAAACAGTGCTAGCTGTATTCAGTCTTACTTTAGAACTGAAATTGTAGCAGACGCTCCACATCTGCTGCCCTGGCCTGCTGTCTCTACCGCATTTTGGGAGCCATTGTGCTGTCCTGTGCTGAAGTGACAGTACGGCTATGTTGACATTCCAGCCTGAGGGAGCACCATCTGCACATCGCCTGGCTACAGAACCTACAGTAAGTAAGAAAACATGCTCAACTGGAAGGAATGCTTGAGCAGTTTTTTTATGATTCTTACCATCTATACTGAGTTCTTTATTCTTACAACATTAAAAAGCCACAGTGTTTATTTGTGAAAGGTTGTGGTGTAAATAGTTAAAAAAGAGGTAAAAAAAAAAGAAAACTAATGGTATTTTACCCCCTGGCTAACCTCATGTTTTCCCATTTTACCTACCACTCATTCGGCAATCTTAGAAGGTTCCTGGCCTCAAGAGTATTTTCTGGTGACTAACAGTCTAGCCATTTGGTAGTATGACCACATAAACTGCTTCTGTTTTTTTTGTTTTTTGTTTTTTTGAGGGGGGGGGGTCTTATCAAATACATATTCTGTTTCAGTTTCTTATCAAAAGAGATTGCAGATGTTTGAATTACAAATAAACAAATGAAAATCTGACCATATTAGTGCAATAATGTAGAACCAAGCAGACCTACAACAGAATATTTATTACATTATCAGTAGATCAGTAGATAAAAAAAAACTTTTAATAAGTATTTAATTATTAGTAACTTCTTTGTAACACTATACTGTACATGTATATGAAAGAATAAGATTTCAACAGCCCTTTTATACAGAATAGTGTATGATCAAGGCATTCATTTATGGCATTGGTGCATGTCTGTGTTGAAGAAGAATTGTTACTTAGTTCATTTCCTATAGGAGAAATAGTAGACAAATTTCATATAGAATAGAAATAGAAAACTCGAAACCAATTGGGACATCATGCGTAAACAATTTAACAACATTTCTGTAGACTGCAACTGTATAATCTAATACTTCTTGATAGCACCCACTCCATACAAATATACCTGATTGAATTGAAGTAAAGTGAATTGAATTGAATGGAAGAAGATGTCCGGGTCTGATGAATCTGACTGAGGCAGTATAATGCTTACTCTAGGTAGGTGGGTAGGTAGGTAGGTGTAGGTTGGCTTACTGTAGGTAGGTGGTACATGTCAAAATTAGGTGGTACATGTCAAAATTTACATGACATCCACACGAATGGCAGAACCACAGAACTTTCCAGCAGCACACTCTCTAGTAGTCACTAACTATGACTGCACACGAATGGCAGAACCACAGAACTTTCCTGTTCTGTGGTTCTGCCATTCGTGTGGATGTCATGTAAATTTTGACATGTACCACCTAATTTTGACATGTACCACCTACCTACAGTAAGCATTGTTGCAGATCAAGTACCCCCTTTAATGACAACTGTATTCCCAAAAGGTGGTGGCTTTTTCAGTATTAAAGTACAATGCACCCTGCCACACTTTAACAATTGTTCAGGAACAGTTTACAGAACATGACAAAGAGTTCAAAATGTTGGTTTGGCTTCCAAATTCCCCAATTCGATTGAGCATATATGGGATGTGCCGAACAAGCAAGCCTGATCCTTAGAAGCCCCACCTCACAACTTATAGGGCGTAAAGAATCTGATGCTAATTTCTTGGCAGGAGATACAGTACCACAGCATGCCTTTAAAAGTTATGTGGGGTTTGTGCTTTAGTATGTCAGAGCTGTTTTGGCAGCACAAGGTGTGCCTAGACAATATTAGGATCTTAGGACGATGATTTTAAATAGATATAATACATAGATTTAAATTAGAATTAGATACCCCTTTTGTGATGCATTGTGTGTTCTGACACCTTTCTATCAGAACCAACCTTATTCCCCAAGTGCACTAATGAGCCTTGGCTGCACATAGCCATGTAGCTGGTTTAACAATTTTCCTTCCTTGGACATCTTTTGGTACTGTAGGTCCTGACCAGTGCAGACCAAGAGCATTACACAAAAGCTTCAGTTTCTGAGTTACACTGACCCAGTCATGTTGTTATTACACTTTGGCCCTTTTTAGAGTAGCTCAGCTCCTTACTCTTACCCATTTTTTCTGCTTCCAAAACATCAACTTCTGGTTAAAAAAAAATGTTTATGTGCTGCCCAATATGTCTGACCTACTTCCAGGTGCCACTGTAAAAAAAAAATCTATTTTATTTTCTTGTCAGTTAGTCCTAATATTCTGTAATAAGAGAACCCTTGTATAGCTAGGGAAAATGCTGCAGGTATGATTATTTGAGCCAGATAGGTTGTGTTTTCTATGATGGAGATGGAGGTTCTACTTACCCACATCATAATAATTTTTCATTTCTGACAGATTCTTAGAAAAAATACACATTGGCAGAAGCCTTTTTGGGGTCCCCTGCCAATAAGAAAAGATGGCTGTTATTCCTACAATATGAAGGAATAAATGATATGAAGATATGAAGAGGATGTGAGTCAGCTTCTCCAGAAACAGAGAACAAGGGAAGCACCCAGTCTCCACCCTCACATCTTAAATGCTATCTCTAATCTTCACTTAGATCTTTAACTAATTCCTGAAGCTGTATGAAGTCCCTTCCTGCTTCAAATGTTCTATTACAAAATATTTTAAATTAGCAGTTATTAAACCATTAATTAAGAAACCCAACCTCGATCGTTGCTAGCTGTCCAATTACAGGTTGATATCAAACCTCCCCTTTATCTCGAAGATTCTAGAAAGTGTAGTAGCGGAACAGCTATGTTCATATTTACATAGAAATAGCATAAATTAACTGTACCAGTCAGAATTTAGGCCTCTTCACAGCACAGAGACAGCACTTGTTAAAGTAGTAAATTCCCTCCTATTGCCCTCTGATCAGGGTTGCATCACTATACTTGTGTTACTGGACCTCAGTGCAGCTTTTGACACCATTAATCATAGTATTCTCCTTCACAGATTAGAAAATTTAGTAGGAATTAAGGGAACGGACCTCTCTTGGCTCAGATACTATTTGACTGATCATTATCAGTTTGTAGATTTAAATGGTGACTATTCTGCATGTTCTCAAGTGGAGTTTGGTGTTCCACAGGGTTCAGTTTTAGGCCCACTGCTTTTTTTCTCTTTACATGCTTCCTCTGGGCAACATAATTTATAAGCATATATAGTGTATTAGTTTTCATTGTTGTTTAGATGCTGCCTTCCCCACTCTCATTGATCACTCAGGTTTGTTGATGGTGAAGTGATTGGTTGCTTTACATCTCAGGGACCCTTCATGTCTGTGTTTTCTTCTGGCTCTCCCTTTTAGTTATGCAGTCATAGTTAGTCCTGCTGGAGTTCCTGCTTGCACTCTGCATTCACCTTATACATTGTGTGATTGAGACCATACCTAACTGTTATCTCTTCTTCTCTTCTGCTCTCCTATCTTCTCTTCTCTTCCCTTCTCTTCTCTCTCTTCTTCTTCTCTTTCTCTGCCTCCCTCTCTTTCCTTCTCCCTGTCTCTGTCCAGCTATACATGTCACTCCTGAGCTGCCAGTGATCCAGACCCCCTCTACCCTCTGGACCTGTCTGACTCATCCTGGCGGCCAACTTCTGGTCGGAGATCTCGTCGCATGGATGACCCGTGTGGTCTGCTTGGGCTGCGTGTGGTGACTGGGGGTGGTTCCACTTTTCCACGAAGTTGGGCCTGGCCTCAATGATGCTGACAGCTGTTCTCTGAGGACTTGTGATTGCAGTCACTTAATAGTTCAGGACTGGCGTTTCCTACAGTCTACCTGAGCTTCCAATAACAAACTGGGATCTATATTAACTTAAACACATCTCCTGTTATACTGAACTTCCAGCCTCCCAACACACAGTATTACTGCATATCAATCCCTTTTTTCCATTATCACCCAAATGAGGGTGGCTTCCCTGTTGAGTCTGGTTCCTCTAAAGGTTTCAGGGAGTTTTTCCTTGACATTGTCACCGTCGCCCTCGGCTTGCTCATCAGGGACAATATTACTATTTTGATTCATACATATTCACATTTTGTACAAATTTAAATAGTTCTTTTAATTGGGGAAAGCTGCTTTGCGACATTGTCAGTTGTTAAAAGTGCTATACAAATAAATTGAATTGAATTGAAATGAAATTAAAAATTTTATTATGATCCTAGTCCCTAATAAATTCTTCATCACAAGTCTGAATAAACACTAGCCTCTGACTCTGATGTCTGGGGTCATGAAGTTCTTTGAATGACTAGTGATTTCCCTCCCTAAAAAGCACTACAGTTTGACTACCAGACCAAAAGGTCAGTAGATGATACAGTCAGCTTGGCACTGAACTCCATTCTGTAAAACATTGTCTGCCCAGGGACAAATTCAAGTATCCAATATGTGGACTTCAGCTTGGCCTTTAAGTCGATCATTCCAGAAATACTTTCCTCCAAACTCTTTCAGCTCACAGTATTCCTTGCCAACTGTCAGTGAATCACCAGCTTTCTGACAGGCAATAAACAGAAGGCTGGGGAAAGTCACTTCTGGTAGCACTGGTGCTTCCCATGAATGTGTCCTCCCCCTGGTGCACTACACTAGTGACTGTACCTCTAAGGACCCAGGTGTCTAACTGCTGAAGTCTGCAAATGACACTACTGTCATGTGCCTCATCCAAGATGGCAGTGAGTCTGCATGTCAGTGAGATATTGAGTAATTGGTGCTCTAGTACATTCAGAATAATCGGCATCTGAACATACTTAAGACTGTGATGACCACTTTATAAGCAACCCCTCATAATATCCAACAGCCTGTGCCATTCATGGATAACAAGTTTCTGAGGACTACCCTTTCCCAAACCTAAAAAAAATAATCAATTCCATCCTTAAAAAGGATCAGCAGGGGAAGTACTTTATGGAGCAAGTGAAGAAGCATGTGCCTAAGGAGCTGTTGATCCAGTTCTACACTGCAGTCATTGAATCAGTGCTCTGCATAAATGTCACAGTGGGGTTTGGTTCAGGCAGGATAGGAATAATAAGCAGCAAAGGGTAAGGACAGCAAAAAAAAATAAAAATAAAATAAAATTTAATTTGTCATTTGTACTACCCTGCTCACCCTCCACATCTTGCAGTCTTCAAAATCCAAGAAAAATCCAGGAAAAACGCATTGCTGGTTCTTCACACACTGAACCTTTTTCAACTCCTTCTCTTTGGTAGGCACTACAGAACCCTGTACGGCAAAGGTGCCAGACACAGAAGCAATTTAATTACCCCACAATCACCGTTATAAATAGCTGCTCAGTTTTTTTGTCATTTTCTATCAAAGAGAGAAACATCATGTTTCTTTAGACAGTTATTATGTCGTGCTTCATGTAGACAAATTCTTTGTTTTAAACAAAGTATAAACTACTCCTACATCACAATTTCATTGCCACATTTTCTGCATATTCTGCTTATTTTGCACTGTTGTTTACTCTCACACTTTATTTATATTGGTTAGCCCGGACCGATTGGCCTTTGGTCCCCACCAGTGTTGGGGGACGTTACTTTTTAAAGTAACTAATTACATTACAAATTACTGTCTTCAAAAAGTAATCAGTTACATTACAGCATTACCTTCTGATAAAAGTAACTAGTTACAGTACTTTTTCATTGCAGAAAATGAAAACTCCTTTGTGATTTCTTATGCCTGTTGTTTTATTCAAGCCCTTTATAATTATTCTACCATCATCATTCAGCAAAGTTTGGCCCATAATCTGTTAACTACCAAAACCCCTATCTCACCTACATGGTTTCGAACGGTGGCCGTGATTCACCGCAAGTTTTGGCGCTCTGATTAGGCTTCCATCTTTCCTCGGTCCTTGCATAGTCAAGCTGCATGGGTGAGATAATAGGGTATAACAGCAGTAATAGCAGGGGGGGGGGGTATCGGGGGGTGGTGTTTGTAGGACACACACACACACACACATAGATTACATAAATTGTCTGAATAAAGGATTACATTTTTGAAAATATAACTGAATAACTGAGTACTTAAATGGCGGACCTAAGGCATTAGATTACTCATTACATCAAAAAAGTAATCAGAGTACTCTAACAAGTTACTTTGTAACATGTTACACGCAACACTGGTTCCCACAGGCACTGGGTGCTCATGGTCCTGTCCCCAGTTTGCTAGTGTATAGTCAATAATCAATATTAATGTAATATGGTGTTAAAGTTATGTTATGTGTTCATGTTGGGCCAATGGCAAGGAAATTATGGCATGGGGGCACATGAACGGTGCACTGCTGTACTGACTGACTGATTGAGAATGCACAAAATGTGAAGCATTAAAATTAATCTGATTGGAAATTACCATTGAATATGGTTGGTGAGAACCTTTAAATAGAAACTACTTTTTTTTCCATCTCGTTTGTCAGTTTGTGATGTCAAAATGTAAGGTAAGAACTTACCTTACCACTAACACTTGGGGAGGTCAGACTGAGAGCATTCGGTTCAAACATTCAGTGCTTTCCACTAACATTTTTTCACATGGAAAAAAAGTTTAAATCTGTGTTTTTATTTAGAACTCCTTGAACCAGTCCAAACCTGGCATTGTTTAGTAACAATGATTAGTTTGGAGTAAGAGTTGTAGGTGTTAGTATTCCAGCAGCATGGGGTGTCGGGTGTACACTGCTGGGAGTGGGGCTGTTGCCAAATCATGCTGCAACAAGGAGGATGTAACATTGTTGATTTAATGTGATGTTACATGATGTCAGGGATCTGCAAAATTTGATAACTGGTAATTACAGATTTTGTCAGAAGCTTCTCATTATTGTAATTCCTACATGACTGAGATGCACTATAGATTTTTTTATTTTTTTTTAAATGGCTTCTGCTTTCCATCATCATTGAGTCATAATGTCAATAACCATGGTCTTCAGTTATCTCCATAAGCCTATAATGTTACTGTGCAATATATTATAATTTAAATCATAGCACATTTTCTTTTCTTTCACATCAAATCTAATTTTAAAGGCAAAGAGCAGCAATCACATGACTTGCATTTGAAAGTTTGTGTAACTGTGGTCTGGTTCTGTGTAAGTTAATGTAAATAAATGACGGCCATATTTTAAGTGAGCTACAGTAAATGATGCCAGGGAAAACATGGTACACATGTTACAGGAGGCTTTCACAATCCAGCTTAATAAAGCCTTTAGCATGTGATCCATGTCGTACACTCATCTTTTATGCACATGAAATAGACTTAAAGTAGATTAAAATTGCATTTAATAGAGCAATATAATCCTTTTAAATGTAATTTAATATGCAGTAACAGCCAGTGGGGTTAATGTAAATGGTTTAATGTTCTATTATGCAACAGCACCTTTAACCTTAAATTACTGTAACTCTGATTGTAAGAAATCACTTGCAATCACCATTGTCTGTGCATTAATTCATTTCTTTTTTAAAAACATTAACTGCATAATTTCAGTTGTGTCATAAACCGAGGTGGAAAGCAATTATAACTATTCTCAAGACTTTTATATCATAAAGATCATCCAAAACTTGTACCCACACTTTTAGAACTGAGTGTTGAATGCTTTTAAAACACAGCTATTTGACAAATGCAGCACTGCATAATGTTCACAGACTTGCTGAATACATAAACAGGCCCAGTCTCCTGGCACACAAAACGATGATGAAAGAACAAGCACCAGACGTGAGCTAAAATAAAGAAACCAACAAAAATAGTGGAGCACTTTCACCTTTAAAAAAAAAAAAAAGCACTCGGGGTCTTAACTTTGACTCATTAAAGAAAAGTTGTTAGTCACAAACTAAACAATGAAATAATTCCTTTGGATGTGGTGTACACCATGTGTGGTGGAGAGTCTAAAATGGGTTCATAATGTCTTCTGCGTTGGCTAAGAATTTACATTAGTTAATTTAAGCCAAAAAGTGAACTTCAGAACAACTCTAGTCATGTCCCCTTGTTACACTTAACACACACAAATACATATATACATCCATCCTTCTGGTATCTATACTGCTTATCATTTCTGGGGTTTTGGAGCCTATTCCAAGAATGGATGGGGTGCCAACCTCAGGGTACAAGCTGAAAACAGGCATTAGAAAGGCCAATCACCATCACCAGTCACCAGTGCTTATACATCCCGTGTCTTTGGACCATTTGAGGAAACCAGAGTACCTGGAGGAAACCCACCAAGCATGGGGAGAACGCAAACTCCAGGCACACGGACCAGAGGCAAAATTCAAATTACCAACTCTGGAGGTGTGAGGTGATAGACAGGGAGCAGGGAGTAGAGAGTACTGTTTATGAATTCTGAGGAAAGAAGCACAGTTTACAAGATATCTATGAAATAACTATAGTAGTTGTTTCCCTCCTGTGGTGACAGACTCTGAGGCCTTCTGCTGCCACCTAGTATCAAGAGAGTGTATTGTATCACATAGCCCTAGCGCAGAGAGAAAAAAAAAACAATAAACAATTACTTTTGCACCACAATAAAAAAGGCGACTATATATATATATATATATATATATGTATGTATGTATGATGTATGTATATATACTGTATACATTCGTGTTGGCAAAGAAAAGCCACCTCTGTCTGTGGGAACTATACACACAATCATTCATGAACACCGCTTGCACATTACAGGAACTTATCTGGAAGTTATTGCCATATCCCCTGTACAGTCCTGTCCAGTCCACAAGACTTCTGGGGGGGTGCTATGATGTTTGGCACCAGGATGTTAGCAGCAGATCCTTTGGATGCTGTGGGCTACAGGGTGGGGCCTTGCTGGATTGGGCTTTTTAGGCTGGCACATACCATGGGTGATTAGATTATGATCTGGAGAGTTTAAGGGTCAGCTCAGCAACCTTGGGCTCTTTGCCTACTGTGACCCATGCATGTCAGGACATGGTATATATACACTTTAATGTGACCCATAAAGAGACAGAGAAGATGATGACAAGCACATCAACAAGGAGATGATTGTGTACATTCCAAGTTATGCTTGTGCAGGTGTTTGGGCTATGTTTATTAATTTCATTGTCTCTAAAACATGATGACGATAAATGGTGATAAATGTTGGCTGGATGGCACCACAGTATGATGGCATTATAGAATGTCTTGGATCTGTTAAGAGGTGAAACATTAGAAGAAGCATTTTTATGGCAGTTGCCAATAAATTATGTGTGTTTTTGAAGACATTGCACAGTGTTTCATATGTCAACTAGACAGTCACTGTGAGCATCCAAAAGTCAACATAGTCTCAAGATTAATTTGATTGGGCTTGAACACAGGATTTGTGGAACATAGAAATTATAGGTTTTTCCATTTTCTCCACAATTCCCAGGTTGGTCACCTGCCAATTTCCATTTACCAGCCAGTTATATCCTATCCTACAACAACTACCAAGTAAGGTGAAGGCTAAGACATGCTTCCTTTGAGACACAGGAAGGCAGCCAACCACATGTTTTTCAACAAATGATGAATTTATTTGCTATCCTACTGGCCAAGTAAAAGCTCCAGTCTCCTTCCCATTCCTGTTTTTTTGGTTTCCCTGAAAATGACTATGCTAAAAAAAAAAAAAAAGGTACCTAATGTAATACAATTATATATCTGTCTAATTAGGTAGTTAAGTTTATTTGTACAAAGAGAACATGATCATTATCTTCTAACCAAGTATGATTTACAATGTACTGTAGCACAGTGTGTTTGGACCCTGAGTTTACTGGCGAACACTGTGGCCATGACCTGTAGTGTTCATCCGTCTCATTGCACATATAGTAAAAAGATATTCTCTTAGTATGGCTAGTGATATATGATGGAGTTATATGGTGGTGTTGCACTGGATTCTATTTTGCTTGACTTTATCAGTGTTTGCACATTCTTGCATGTCCCTATTCTGAAAAGATCATTTGTACACGCATTTTTTTTTTTTCTACTGTCAGGCAGATTATGTTACAGCCAATGTGTGTAGTGCAGCAGACACTAGGACTTGGAAACATCAGCTACAGTTTGTGCACTGAGGTGTGAAGCACAGTATGTTACAAGAAAATGAAATAAAGTATGCCTTTTTATCTGAGTCTGCCCCTCTATGATTAAAAAATAATGGCTGGGACATATAATTGTTCTAGATCTCTGAGCTACTTCTTTGTCCCCATGCCCATGTAAAAACAGTACAAGACAAAGTTGGATACGGTGTACAGTTTGTTCTGTATATGTTATTATTATTATTATTATTATTATTATTATTATTATTATTATTATTATTATTATTATTATTATTATTATAATACAATGCATTTTAACAAGGTGGTATGTTACTGGAAGAGGCAGCTCAGAAAAAAAACATTTCAATACTGTTTACAGACCTCTCTAATCCATTTTGCTCCACCTAGAGGTGCAGAGTCTCTCTGAAAGTTACATGTATTATTGTCTATTAGAATATTTGTTCGTTTGCTCGTTTGTTTCAATATGCGGATCGATGCTTGTTTGCTAGTGGTTCCCATTTCCTTATGTTCATCCAGAATAATTTTTCTTTCTACCTTAGTATTAGTAAGGGATTCATACTCTTAAAAAACCAAGAAGAAACACTAAACTGCTTTTCACTGAATTATTCACACTTCAGTTCTGAAACAGTTTCTGCACTAACTTTACCTTTGGCTTTGGTAATGGAAAGCCTAATGATTGAATGATGCAAAGGCTGTTGGCAGGGAGTCATTATAGCGGGAAACAGTAGCTTTTTCTGATAAGTGGTTGGAGATACTAAGGAATGAGGGATAATGTTTGGAACATCCATGTCTGACTGACATCAGGCACCATCGTCTGATGTGTTTACAAGATATTTGTTGATTTGTATCACTGCTCTGCTTTCTATCCCTTTTGATTTCTTAGACAGCACTATTTTCAGGGTTTGTTCTATTATGTGCAAGTTGTTCCATCCATTTATTACATGCTTCAGTCTGTCCTGGATATAATTAAGAGAAACATTTCCTGACTGTTCTTTCTGGGTTGTTGTTTGGTAAAGGAAGCACCATTTTACTAAAATCGAGACTTTCATGGATAGATAAAAACGTGTGTGTTTCTGTGTTCATGTCTGTGGAAATGTATACACAGTTATTGAGTTTTATTATACTTTGCTTCTCCTCTAGAAATGATAAGCCGTTTAGAATCCATGCAAATATCTGGCAGAATGTTGAATTCTTTTTTGGATGACAGAGTGGGAAAGAGGGGTCTCTCTCTCTTTCTCTCTCTCTCTTAATCTCTCTCTCTCTCTACATCTCTCTTTTTCTCTCTCACCCGTCCTCCCACCCTCTCTTCTTCCTTTCCTGTCCTCTCCATCTCTCTCTCTCTCTCTCTCTCTCTCTCTCTCTCTCTCTCTCTATCTGGCAGGGCTAGACTTTGTTGGCAGGAGTGACCAGAATAAAAACAGCAACACCAGACACAGGAGAGAGGAAGAAAAAAAGCGCAATGATCCATCGAAACGCAGGCTTTGCCCTTTCTTAATTACGTTGCATCCAGAGTTTTTGCATCACCCCCACCCCCTGCCTCCCTTCCTTTTTTTTTCTCCCTTTTCCGGGACGTTTGTGAAGTGGTAATTAGCTCTAGGAGAATAAAACCAGCTGATTTGGATTGGGCTGGTGCATTTTGGGGCGAGATGGCTAACAGGATGGTTGCGCTGCTGCTTCTCGGCTCTCTGCTTCTCACCCAGCTGCAGCCTTCCCTACAGGGAGGTAGGTGTGCACTTCATTCACACTGAACATGGGGTTCTCGTTCTTGCACCCGGGGACAGGTGCAGCCTTTTTTTTTTTTTTTGCACTGTTTCTTTCATTTCAGAAAATGGAAGAACTTGACATGGTCATAACTGAACGATCTTGAATTTAAGTACAGTGTCATACACTAAACTTTATGAACTTCTCAAACAGGAAACTGCAGCCCATGGATTTAATACTGACATTCTTTTGTCATAAGGTGCTCATAATGCACATATGAACTAGATTTTTTTTTTTAGATTTTTAAAAATAAATCTGTCAGGTGTAAGTTGTAACAATCCCCTCTAAAATCAGAACATAAAGGGCTTTTTTGTAATTTTTTTTTTTTACTTATTGCTACACATTAACTAAATTAATTAATTTAGTAACAAGTCCAATGTTATAACTAACATTTTATAACTTCGGGGTAAGTTGTTCAATTACATTTTTTTGTAGGGTATCTGCAGAAACGTGTACGGTGCAGTACTTGTACAAAACTTGTATAAGACTAATTAACCCTAAAGAATGCATGTTGTGAGATAAAGCATAAACAATCATTTACAAATACGAAATTGTTTTCTTGGACTTTGACTAGTAGTGTGCCATATGTAATATTTCAGCTGCTATATAAGCCTGCTGGGTTTGTTACTGTTAAGGACAGTTTTATGTATGCAGAACTTTAGGGCTACATCTGGACTGCCATTCCTGTCAGTTACACACATAAAAGTCAGTAATCAAGCCTCCCAGTAGACATCAAGCATGCAAGAGCTGATATTTTGAAAGGTTTATTAGGCTTTTAATGTTGTTTTGGAGATTTCAGTACATGTCGTTGCTGAATTAAAACTTTCTCCGGACCACGGCAATGCACAACAGCTTTGCCAGGTTTTTTCCCCTTTTCCCTCTGTTTTAAGTTCAAACTTGTTTTCATTCTTGGAAGTGAATCATTTCAGTGTTATCCCCAATTAGGAAGAATGTAAGCACAGCCAAAGTTCTCCAAAAAAGATTTATTTGCTTGTTCTTCTGGACTCATTCACAAAGATGTAAAAGCACTTTTTTTGTTCATCTTGAGGTGAACAAACTCATAACAGAAAAACAGATCCTGCTGTCCATTTTCCATAAAAAGTCATCAGGTCCACATGTTTAATTTCTTTAGTCTGCTACATTCATTATAATAACTAAGTTAGAGGCCATACAAAACAGAACTATTTGCCAGGATTTCTCGGTCCCATCTAACTTCGTCTTGCTTTATACTAAAAGTTGTGCTGTAAAAGCAGTGATGTAGGACACCTGCAAAATGTATGTGTCACTACCTTAAATGCCGTTAGCTAGTGCAAAACCACCACATTGTGTATTGCTCTCTTTGTGACACTGTATCTTAATGCATGTTATGCTTGTACAGTAATTTACCTCTGACAGTGAGTGCTCATAGGGGTTTTTATTTGTATTATGCATTAGATCTCCCTGTTAGATTGGTCAGATTAGTTTAGTTTAGACTGCAAGTGCAGGTGGAATATTTTTCTTGGATAATGTAAGTGAATAATAGCAGTAGGGGGAATGTTGCAGGAAAGCCAGTTTGGGAAATAAATAAAAGAATGGTCACCATTCCTTCATCAGATTAGGCCCACCCTGCTTGTGTCATTGGTTCCTTGGTTCCCTTTCACGGGAGTGAGGCATTCTTGACCCACATCCAAAACTGCATCAATCACATACACATGGACTTTGGAGGATGCAATTTAGATAGAAATAAATCAGAGCTGACAAGATGGAATGATGACAAGCTCAAATATTTGTATCCTAAAACAAAATGATAAAACTTAAATAATTTTTTTTAAAAATTATGTAAACCCTTTCTAGGACATTTGTTGTGTATCTGCAAGAATTTCAAAATACAAATATTAATTGAATTCAACAAACACTCTTAGGCTTACATCAGTTTCAAGTAAACAGATTTCGTTTTTTTTTTTGTTCTTTTCTCAGAATAGGAAAACATCCCTAAATTCTTCCTTTAGGTCACACATGTGTTACAGATGCTGCACATTGTTGAAAAACTCTGGAGGATTTCTTTAAGCCTAAAGCAACTTTCCTTTCAGTAACTAAACCATGATGTCACAGGGTAGAAGGGGAGTTACCTCACTTTGGTTAAACATATACAAACCAGAATTACCACAAGAGTGTCTAAAGTGTTGAAGGATTGTGTGGACCTAAACAGTCTGACAGCTCTCTGAGTGTAAAAGTCTTTTAAGTGAGTCATAATTTATCTCACTCTTTCTGTCCTGGATACACCTTCAGTTGTTCATCACACAGAAAAATTTGTCAGGAATATTATTATAATCCGTCATATGGTTTTCAGGGGAAAGGAGCTGTATCGAATATAAGTGCAGCTGTGCGGGCGGCTACAGTATGGCATGACGTTGTGGTAACCATAAATAGTATTTTAATAGGTGAAGGTGCATTATGTAAGATTATTCCTTGGTTACATGGGTTCAACATTTGATTTAATTTTTTTCCACTTGAGCTCACACCTTCTCTCTTTCCCACACATGCTCATGATGCTCCACTTCCAGGATTTTAGGTGAACTGTAGAGTGTCTTTAAAATTACTAACAGAACCCAAAACACACCCCTTGTGGACCAGAAGTCAGGATTTTCTCTCAAATTTTTTGAAAGGTTACAGCTGAATCCAATATATATCTTTTATCTTTTTTTTTTTTTTTTTACATAAATTCAAGGTTATACATTCAGGTAAGTAATTAAACTTTCTTTTTTCTTTTTTTTTACTAGTGCCTGCCAAATAAAGTGAATCATGTGAATTGATCCAAGATCTAACCATTCAATTTGGGTTAACTATTTTTTGTACACAAAAAGCAATGCAAATGATTTTCATTAGTACTCTACTGTATACATGATGATATTAACAGCACAATTCAACAACAAAAAGAATTAAGAAGTAATATTGTACTGTATGCTATTCACTTGGCTGGTATATGCTTCATTATTTCCTGATTTGGATTAGTACATGGATTAACCTGTCAAAGGATTATCAAAGCATCACTTAAGTATCAGTATTTTGCTTATTTGTGGACCTTCATGGTACAAGACCAGAGAAAAGAAATGAATTTTACAGTCTCCTAAAAATTATGAATTCTTATCAAATCCAGGCCTAAGACCAGGACTTAGAATGATCCCTGATAAATTAATTCTCATTTCCTCTGACACCAACCTGGCCATAGTTTCAGCAGGTAAAATCACATCCAGATCAAATGGTACATTCAGATCTAGTGCCTCCCCCTTCGAAATCTTCAATCAGATTATCTACTGTGCTGGAATTGAAAACGTGTGCTGTGAGCACCTCTTGCTGGATATAATCCTTTAGGAAGTGCTGGCTTTCCAGCTCTGGAGCTTTTTGGCTGCCTAAGGGAATTAATGTGACACCTCTCGTGTCTCGTGGTTTGTTGGCCGAAATCAGTGCTAAAGGATTTAAGAATTCTTGCCGCAATTTCTGCGTCTCCAAGTTGATATTAACTGCGCAGGCTTTTTGAATCCAACTTAGTAAAAAGTTATATTGGAGGAATATGGTTCATTGTGTAGTTCCTCTTCATGCCTTGTGCAAGAACGGACATAATTTCAAACATTTCTAATCCTGTCCTTGAAAGACCCCATCCACTCCTCTGGAAATCACTTACAGATCCTGAAAAACTAGGTCATGTCTGATTGTGTCTGTTAACGTGTGGACAATGTGAGTTATTCATTTAAAAAATAAAAAGTAAAAAGCTTGGAACTTTACAATATACCTCTTTCAGTTTATTTTACACTGACCTTATAAAGAATTTATAAATAAATGAGGTGATTTTGCTACTAAATCCCAACAATGAAATCCAGCTAAATCCCACTACTGCCACTAAACCCCCAAGCATTACTTTGCTGATTGTTTGCCACAAAAAATCAGTTAGAGTCTTTTATCTCTGTTTTTTATTTGTACTGTAGGTTCTGCAAAACTAGGGTAATATAAATCACTATAGAGTGACCTCCTTCTCCACCATGGTCCACTAGTCTCAGACTGTTGGCTGGAATACAGAAATGCTACCAGAGATAAGGGGTTTCATTTAGCCACATTACATTATACCGCTCATTCACAATCAAAGGCTGTTAACAGATTTGACAGTTTATCAGCTATGTCTTTGGCACGATGGTATAATAAACACTACTTTCCTGACACACACACACACACACACACACACACACACACACACACACAGTGCTGAATGGGACACCGGTACTTGGAAATCACTTAACTAAACATCACAGCAGCTCTGTGTAATGTACAGCAGCATCCGTTAAAGCACATTTGAACAATGGGCTTAATTTATCAGACTTTTGGTAGAGCTGTTTTTTTTTTTTTTTATACCTAATATGCAATCATTTTAGAAGCTCTGATGTTCATCGTATGCTGAGAATGTTGTTCAATGCTATTATCTTAATAGCACAACTGATTTACATTTTGTACCACCTACCGAAAGCCAAATTATCAACAGCTCTTAGAACAGCTCAGCTATGGTCGCATGTTGGCCAACAAACACCAAACCTTTCCTCCTTTATAGCTATTTATTATAATTATAAAGTGGTTATTATACAGTAATTATATCTATATACACTAAGAACTGGCTATAGGTCCTGACAGTTCGCTGACCTACGTCCATCACTGTACCAACTAGCTGAAACTACGACACACGACAACTATTTGCACTATGACCGCAAATTCCAAAGTTAATGTCAATGTGAGGAGTGCTTGGACGTTATTTTCATCTCTTTAGAGACTGTGCCAAATTTGAGACAAAGAACCACACTTTAATAAAACTATTTGTTCCAGAACAGGTCTGGCTTACTTTCAGGTTTGCCAAGAAGCTTTGCGAGGCTTCCTGTATATAATAAACGTAACAGGATCATAGTTTTTGACTATGTCTTATCATGTGGTTTGATTTTTTCTCTCATCTCCAATACATCAGAGAACATAGGGCAAAAAAAAGGACATTTTTAACTATCTTCTACTATCTTATAAAATGGTGAATCTGCAAGACATTGTAAATTCTGTCTTGTCAATATTATATGTATATATTTTTTATTATTTTTTTATTTTTTTTATTTGTTTATTTATTTATTTTAATCCTAAAATTTCTGAAATTAAGTATCCCTCCATGACAATCCTGTAAATCATGTTTATTTAATTAAAAAAAGGGATATGACTATATGACTTTAAAGATTATATCCTTAAACAAAAACCTTTAATGCACTTTTATCTTCATGCCATGCATTTGTTATCCTGTCCCACCCCTGTTCAGGAGAGCCTTCTGGAATGGCCCAGCCCACTGATAGTTAATACTGTATGGTGCTATTCTTCTCAAGATCTTTTCAGACACTCTATCTTGCAATATCCTTTAATACAATGTATATAAAATTCAAATACGCACTAATCTAAAAGTATTCTTTATTGAGTTTCTGTAGGGCATCAAAAGCATACAGAAGGCTTTGCCATTGTGAACAGCCACCACTTTGGCTTTAAAGCAACTCTGTCTGTGTGCCGTGTGCATTCTTTACAGTAATGTTTTCTCTGGGCCACAGATGTGTCCAATACCACAGCACAGAGCTATAGAGAAAGAGAGAAAAGTGGGAGGGCTTCCTATCAAGGAAATTTACACTCATTCTTTCATGTTCGTCTTTTAACCCACTTTTTCTAAATGAGAAAACTCTAATGCCATTATAAGTAAGTCCTTCACACTTTTTTCATTTATTTATTAATTTTAATTCATTATACACAAATTGTCCAGAACACTGATTATAAATTATATCCCAGTAACCTGGTGACAGAATCTTGAGCACCTGAGGCTCAAATATGCCTGAGAGTTAGCAAAAGCTAGCCTGTCTGGGCTGATCCCACAGAAAAGCCAATGCAGCACAACTCGCTGTGTGCACATGAACTGCCATGTAAAGAACCCAAACCCAGCCTCCCAACTGACTCCCCAGAAGGGGAGCCATATTAATTTAATAATTTAATTATAATTATATAATTATATTATATATAATTTATGATTAATGTAATTATTAATAATAGATTTAATAAGTAAATGTGTGTGTGCGAGAGTGAGGGTAAATACATATGTGTGTAACACAATAATGTTATTTGGCACTATTCTTCAGTGTCGATGGAGCAAAAAAATCATACCATTTTTTAAAAATGCATTTATTATGGTGTGTATGTAATTTAGCATGTGTTGGATATGCTTTGGGCCCACTTATTAAATAGCAATGCCAGTTATAAAGAAGTCATAAAACAGTTAAAAAGTTCTCCCTTTGCGACAATCAAATAAAAATTCCACACTTTGAGATCCAAAATGCTTCCTGTATTATGATCATTTTAATACAAATTATACCAAATGCATATTGATTTGTAAATAATTTATGAAGATGTCCATTTAAAAAGCTTAACTGCTTTAGATTCATAACAAACTGTATCCATAATAAACTTTTTTCAGACAGTTTATCCAAACAGTGTGTGCCTCTAACTAAAAACCATTAACACTTATAAAAGAAGTGGTAAAATGTATTAAATTTAGATACTAAAAAGTAAATTAAACTGAATATTTACAGGTAAATTAAACTGATTAAAGAGTCATTAAAATAGATGATTTTTTTTTTTTTACATAATTTGGAATGTTTTTACCACACCTGGAATAACAATCTAAAAGTTTAATGTACTGTTGCCACTATTTAAAAAAAAAAAAAAACTAAAAGCTATAAAGTGTGCAGTTATGGGGAAATAATCAATGACATGGTGTTGTAACATTACAACCTTTTTTTTTTTTGCGTTTATAGTCATGTTTAATGTTTGGAAACATCTGTAAAATAAGTTCCTGTTATCAATTACATAAAAAAAAATCTTTATATATATATATTTTTTTACTTAAATTCAATAGACAGAAAAATCCAGCTTGTCATGTAACTGCAAAAGCTCATGTCCTGAAGTAACTTACAAGGTTCCTTTGAGTGTTACAAACTGCTGACATTGGAGTCTCCATCTAAAATTGCTAAATAAACATTACCTCACTTCTGTTTATGTAAAGTGTCTACAATGCAGTAAAGTCTTTGTGTAAGTTGTTAAAGAAAAATATAGCGTAATAATATAAACCTATGGTCGGAGTTGTACTGCTGTAGGAACTTCTGACCAATCAGAATCAATCATTAAAAAACTTTATTCCGAGACTAAATACTTCAGCTATTTTTTTACTGAGCAGTAGAAATGCATGACATAATATAATTCTGATTGCATGCATATTTGCAATGTTTCGGTTATGCAATGATCAAATTCCAATATGCTGCGCTAATGGCATGTGCCCTGTTAGTGCCTCAACCCTATGTAACTCAACCTACTTCTCGCTCTTCCTTCTTACACAGGAAGGAGACAGGAAATCCTACTTTTGATTCTGTAACATGACTCTTACATTGTAGCTATGGCAAACAAACATTCCATCAACTGTAATAAAACTTTCAGTCAAAAGGGCAGAGCCCCTGAGCCCAACGACCCCCAAGCTGAAAGGGGCATTGTATTAAAAGTCTATGTTATGTTTGTTCTATCCAAAATCTGTATCAAACAGCCCCTTCTCTCATTCGTTCCATTATGGAAAAATACTTCCAAATGTCTGGCGGGTTTTAAGCTGCTTTTTTGTGATTAAGATGACCCACGGTTCTTTCAAGTGAGAGCAAACAGCAGAGAGGAAAAAACAGACAATTTGTTTTCACTGGACAAGAATGGCAAGCGTTGCGGTCCCATTTTACAAAGCAGGCATGAGGTATCCAAAACTGTGTTATAACCTTGGGAGTTCTAACCACAGAGCTAGCGTGATGAGTCCAAACACCATGAAACCCAATCACTTCCCAAGCATCCGTGGCCTTAGCTGTTTTTTAGAACAGCTTTTGAAGAGCATCTTCCCTCCAGCTCTATCAGCACACACATGAGCTCATCTGTTTTCCAAAGGGATGTCTGCCATAGTCTTTCAAATAAAGGATCTTTTGCAAGACTTCCAATTACCCCAAGAGAGACAGGCTGCTTTGCAAAAAAGCATAAGTCATAAAGTCCTTTGAAATTTCCCATGCTGTTGTGAAGATATACAAAATCCCAATTGGCACTGGTTTCTAAGATGACCATTTTTTCCCCCTCCTGGACAGAAAGGCAGCCAGCCTTAGACTAAACAATATCGGCTGTTCGAGAATCAGCCAATTTGTTTGTGATTTCGAAAATTTTTGTATGGTGTATGTATCTGTGCTCATGATGGCTTTCATTTTGTAGAGCTGATGCAGTTTCTCTTTCTATCAGTGCCTGGTTCAGGAAACATGTTCACAGTTTATGTTCATTTTCCCCAATTTTCCACATATTGGACACCAGCTCATTTGTTTATTTCATCATTACCTCACTTGTCAGCACTGAATTTACTTAGCTAGTAAGTTATTTGTCTTGTGGGAACAAGTTATTTATCTGCCTAAGTTTAAAGGCATGCTAAGCTTTCACTTGTAAACTGCAGCGATACATTGCATTCTCATTAACATTTTGTTAATTTCCTCAGTATTCTTTATATGGAACATGAAAGTCTTAATTGCTTTATTTGAACAGTTAATTGGCTTTGTGGTTCCCACAAGATAGAAAATAATAATAAAATGAAAGATGATTTTTAAAAAAAGATGATAACTTGGTCTCAAAAGATGAATAATGTGTATGCACATGATAAATAACATGTTCAAACAAGATAAATAACTTGTTCCTTTAGGATAATAGCTTTGTAAGATAATGACTTTACCCACACTCACACCTTTTCAGACTTTAGGAGCTCCATAGATTTTTAGTTGTTATTTATTTATTAGACCTGGTCCTATTCCCAAAATTGCCTGCAGATCGCAGACCACAAAATGTGTTTCTGAGGAAGAAAAAAAAGTAAACAATTTAAATATTTTTACAAACTGTTAGGGTGCTAACTAACAAGAGCTAAATTTATCAGCCAGTATATTTTTATTGTCAAATTCACATTCACATAATAAATACTACTCAGCTGCACAACATAAGTTGACTTGACAGGATTGCTTTGTTTTAGGTTATTTTTATAAGCATTTATAATATTTATTACAGATGCCAGGCATCTAGCGAACAAATGCCAGACACGATACCTCTTTGTTTGCAATAACCAAACAACTTTTGAAAACTGGATGCCTAGTCAGACATGTTCCAAAAACAACACACTGCGCGCACACACACACACACACACACACACACACACACACACACACACACACACACACACACACACACAATCTGCCCTTAAAGCCTTAATAAAATGCTTTGGCCTACAAGAAATCATGTATAACTTGTGTATGTACTTTGTATTGCCACATAAATACTTCAGTATTGCCTAAGTCCTTTCAATATAATATCTACCACAAGTTTGACGTTTGCTTTCAATTTAGTTTTAACTGATACAAACCAGATTTACCCTCAGAACAGATGGTGCCAGAAAGTTGCCAGCAGTCTCACAGAAACAGAGGCACTTTTCCTTCCCTGACTTTGTTTAGGTTTTGTTGTTGTTTGCCTTATTGCACACTGAACATCTCACTAGTGCCTACACTGTGCACACTCCAGCACAACTTTGGCCTGACTTCAGGAAGAAGTTATGTAGATGGCAGACGCCCTTGTTCTGTGAAAAATCCATCCATCACAGCTCAATATTTGTTTCTTTGGATTAGGTAATTTGTTGAAGTTGTGGTATGTAAGTGGGAAAGGAGTCCACCCAAGCAGATATAGCAGACTTGTGTACTGGATGATTTCATGGTAAAATAAAGTCCTTCATTAACAACATGTCTTTTTTTTTTTTTTTTTTCAGGAGTGTATGTGCCTGCTGGAGTTGGAATTCCAGGTGGAGGTGTGCCACCAGGTACGGGATTTTTGCCAGGTTGGTAAAGTCTTAAAATCTTTTTTTCTTTTTTTTAAAGAAAAAAGATCATCTTAATCTTTTATGCTATTATACATTCTGATAAATTCATCTAATCTCACAGAGATATCCCTCTCTCTCTCTCTCTCTCTCTCTCTCTCTATATATATATATATATATATATATATATATATATATAGATAGATAGATAGATAGATAGATAGATAGATAGATAGATAGATAGATAATAGCTAAATAAATCAGTATGCAATTTTAAACATTTTACCAGCTTGGAGTAGGTACTGTAGGAGTTGATTTGTAGGTAATTCGGTTGCTTTTTCTCCTTTGATATTGCTTCCATATAATGGAACGTATAAAAATGTACACCAATCAGCCATAACATTAAAACCACATAACACTAACAAATGAACATTGATTATCAGTTAAATATCCAGTCCAACTGATGACAAGATAATGGGCAGCCAAGGCTCACCCATGCCCACAGGGACTAAAAGCCAATGGTACCAAAAAAAAACTCTGGTACGATCCCACAGAAAGGCCAATGTAGCAAAAATCAGAAATATGCTGGCCACAATAGAAAGGCACCAGAACACATAGGCCACCATAGCCTGTTGCATATGAGGCCCAGCATGCAAATAGGCGGCCAATCAATGGGATGTACAGTATACTCGACAAGTAAATCTGACCTATAAAGGTCCCACACGCAACTCACGGTACCAAAAAGATCCACTGTCAATGTTCACAGCACACCCTCAGGGGCCAGCAGAGTCATCCACCCAGGGAGTTGCCCCAGTGTCACTAGGGAAGCCCAAATCTTAGGTGGTTCTAATGTTAATATTTTTAATGTTATGGACGAAAGGTATGTATTTCATATACAGTACTGGTAGTCCATACTAAGTTGTTTGTATTATGATATGAGTTTATATGGATCAGTTCATTTTAGCTAAGAAAACATAGCATGTAGTTTACATTATTTCATATTCATTAGACCATTCAGTGATTCATCATACCCTAGAGGTGTGAGCAGCATTATTCTGTAAGAGACCTCTTTCCTCCAAATAGAAATATTTCTTTATGGAATAAAAGATCAAAGATCAGAAAAAGAAAGAAATTTGCATTCCTTTGAAATGACTATTTCCTTTATTGGATCAAATAGATTTAATCAAATTATTTGTCATCAGTTTGAGAAGCTTTTATGGGTTCCTCCAGCACATCAACCAAAGAGTTCTAACTGGTCCTAGATTTATACAGGTTGAGCATCATTTAAGATGTTGCAGTCCATATGACTGAACCCAGCTTATACCGGTAGTTTCAAGAATCTTTTAGTTTTAAGTCACATTCCCAAGATGTAAAAGCTCCCTGTTGACGTATGGGCTCATTGAAGCCATCATTTAATTGCAGGATAACCACTGTTACAAATGGATGATTTAATCTACAGAATGTTTTCAGAGAGGAGCGCTAGGGAGAGCTAAAATAAACATATGAAGTGTTACCCTGCTTGATACGACTGTTTTTTCTTGACTGTATTTTACAGGCGGAGTTGGGGTCCCATACAAACCGGCCAAAACTGGAGGTAGGATATTTTATAGTGTGTGTCTCTCAAACGTCCAGTTACTTGTTTTATTCATCATCCAGAAGATCAGAGACCATAGCTAACAGAAATATTTAAGTTTATTATTGGATAAAAGCTATGTACAGTATCATATTCAATGTGCAAAGTGTTGATATTTATACATTCCTGATATCGTTTTAAATAGTTATTTGTCACACAGCATTCAGTGTGTTAAATTTAGCATTTCTCAGAAGTTTTTTAACAGGAATGACAGTGACTAGGAAATTTCTAATACTTCGAAAGGGAATTAAATTAAGTACCATGAGAAGTAACAGACTTCAAGCAAATGGAACGAGAGTTGACGATGGCTAGTTCATAATAGCATAATAGATCTGTTTTGGGGATCAGGTAATAACAGAGAGCAAAGATTTCAGTACATTCGATTATTTCCATAAACTATTAAAGAAAAAGACCAAGCCAACTTACTTTGTCTACGCATTAAAGTTGTAATGGCTAACATATTACAAAACATTATTAAACACAAGTCTTGGCACTACAGTTAGCATAACAACATTCACATGAACAAATACTTTGCATGGTTCAGTAAAGCAAGGCTAGCCAGCTAACCCTTGCTAAATGTGGATCGTTCGGACTGCAGAGTATTGTTTTTGCTTATTATCCAGTCAGACTTGGTCATATTACAGACTAAACAGCAGATGAAATAAGATGATTTGGAGCTGACAGATGGGTCCGATGTTACTGTGGCTGTGTCCAACTGATTTTGAGCTTTACTACATACACCAATCCAACGCTAATATTTTCTTATTTATGTTTGGCTTAAGAAATGGGTACAATACAACACTCGGATATCAGGTGTCATCTCCCCAAGCAAGTCTTTTGGCCAGGTTCAAATTCAATACATGTCTGGTGCAAATGCTGGAATGCCTGCTAATATCCGAAAAGATTGATTGAGGCTCAGGCTAAAAAAAAAACAGTGAACAGCCAAACAAAAAGAGGGGCTCGGAATTGCTCTGTTACAAGGTGTTGGTGTCAACATACAGTTACTCTTATCCTTGTGAAATACAAAGTATAACTGAACAGTTCTTTCTGTGCTTCACAAAGTTTTATGTCAGGTTTATTCAGGTGCACAAATAACAGTTACAGACCTACAGATATAAGTATGGACAACACAGATCATGAATACAAATACATGTGGGCTTTGTTCAGCAGCAGGTGGAATTGGGACGGGTATAGGAGGCCTTGGCACTGGTGGACTTGGTGCTGGTGGACTTGGTGCTGGTGGACTTGGTGCTGGTGGACTTGGTGCTGGTGGACTTGGTGCTGGTGGACTTGGCACAGGTAAGATTTCATTTTCAAACTCAGAAGTTTAAAAGGTTTTGGTAGAAGCAGTCACAGTGCTGGCAAATTAATGGGATGCTTCTTTCTAAAAATCTGTTCAGTCAGATAAAATCTTTAACATATTTTTATATTTTATCTTTACAACAGGAGCTGGAGGAAAGGCACTTAAACCAGGTGAGCAAACTACAAACCAAATGTTTGCTCTTGTCTGATATTGTATTGAGCTTTGTATCACATAAGCTTGCATGAATTTAACTCCCACACCAAATTTTCTAACAATGAAGTGGTTATAAAAAAAAATAATTTAAAAACAAGAAAAGAAGAAGGAAAAAGGAAAAGGAAACCTTTTAATTACCATAGTAACAGTTTTGATGTGTTTTTGCTTTTGTCCCTTTTCCCCTCTCTTACTAATCATCCTTACATTTAGTAAGAAATGGAAAATATGTTTTGTGTGTGTTAAATAGCTGAGAAAAGCTTCCTGATCATATTCAGACAAGCAATCATATTCAAGTTTACATTCATATCATCCTACTTTAACCAACGGTGTCCCCATGCTGATGGTGTCCTTAGATTAAAAAAAAAATACAATATGTGGAAATTTCACTTACTGTGACCAAACCCTGTTCTGATACAGCAATATAAATATTTTGCTCCCATGGTTAATTCATACCATGTTAGCGCATTAGATATATTTGGCCATTACTGAATTTCCTACAGCACAGCTGATTAAATCTATCGACCTGAGAACTGTTTGGATAGATAAGGAATTAGGCCAAGGCAGCCAAAGTCGATAAGGTTGGCTGGTCTCAGAAGGACCTTTCATTCTTTCAAAGATGCATTAGCATTTTAACACATATCAGATTTTCACTGGAAGCTGGCTAAAACAATAAGAGGTATAATTTAAGACATTTACAAATATCGAACCTTTATATCAATGTGCTGAAAGTCATTTCACTTATCCAAAAGGGTATAGAGTTTAAATCTAACATATTCAATTTAGTTACTCATTTACAGTAGTTTAGTTACTGTGTGACTAATGTATTATTACATACTTCATATATAATCTTGTTTTTTTTTACTTATTTCTTTTTTGTATTTATTTCAAAAACACTCATTTCTACCAACAATATTATGCATATAGATTAAAGGAAAGTATTTGATTTTATGCGATTTAGACCAGAGTTGTTGTTTTTTTCATAGTTAACATTAGTCAGATCCCAATTCTAGCTCCAAACTGACTTTATAAACTTCATTTTTTAAAATCATTCCTTACACCCTCTTGTTGCCCTCTGCAAACTCAGGATTTATGGCATTTAAGAATTCTTATTTGTTGTTCTCCCAAGGATATGAACTTTATTTGGACTGCAAATATATTTTTCCCACTGCAATATTCCATCTACTCTCTCTGTCAGCCAGTTTTTCAAACATAGCAGCTAAACTTAATATCTTTCATAGAAGTAGGACAGAGTTTGCCATTTGCTAATGAATGTTCTTAGTCATACCTCAGTCAAGACCTCTATATGAGAAGGCATAACTGGACTATATTCTTATAGTATATAGATTAAGTACATGGCGCCCGGCTTTAAAAAGATATGAAGTACAAAATATCCTAAGCGGATCTTTTGGGTGTCCTGGGTGCAGGATAAACTTCCATGGATTGGATTTGTTTGTTCATCATTTTCCATGGCATTTTCATTGAACTGAGATCTGCGTTGTTTGGAAGAAAGATTTGTGCTAGGCCAGTCCATGGTGGCCTGTGGTGGCCTGGGTTTATTTCTATTGTGACCAGTTTGATGCCAATGTGGATTTATATGAACCCTGCAATAAGTCCTTTAAGTCCTTTAAACAAGATAAAATGATTTGTATTTCTATAGTGTTAATGTGCCTGTAATACCCAAAATCAAAAACTGAACCACAATTACACACAAGTATTACAAGTATTATCTTCGTGAAAGAGAATTAACATGAATAAAAAGTGACCATTTGTAGTGAAAATGGATGCAAACTGAATTTTGCTCAAATCAATTGCTCACTAACAATACAGTATCAGTACTAGAAAGGTTGGATGTTGCACAAATCTCTGGAGAGGTGGACGTTCTTTTTTTATTATTATTTTAAAAAAAGCACAGCTGTTCTTTCTCTCTTCACACAGTCAAAAAGAAACTCAATCTCTCAAACATTTTTAATCCTTAAAACATTGTTGTTCTTATCTGTCTAGAAAATAATGTAAATGCAGCAGGGTCCCAAAGGCCCTTTCGTTTCTACCTGGGGAGATAGACATAGAGATAAAGAAAGTACACATAATAGAGGGCCAAAGAAAAAGAGAGAAGGAAAGGTTGTGATTGCATAAGGGAGTAGGCCAGGCTGATGAGTCGGGAGGAACGCCAGTGTCTCATGGAGCACATGTGCTTCTCATTAGCTGGCTCAGACCTGTCCCCGAGTCGCTCACTGCTGGCCTCTGATATTGAATAAAGGCTCCTCTTGAGCATGAGTCTACAGTGAGGAGGCAAACCTCCTACTCATTCCCTGGCACAAGTCACAGACATTTTGGGGCAAACAGTGACCTTAGGAGCGTAATTCAAAACTGCAAGGAAAAATTCCCATGTCCTATCAATATACAGTATATTGAGATGCGAGCCACTCGTTTTGTTTGTTTACGCTTCCCAATTTCAACACTGCACATTAGGTCTTTACATTGCCAAGTGTTATGTTTCAGTTCTTACTATCCGTGTTGAAGAAATCATGTGCTTCCTATTCGTTTTAGACTACGTGGAACATGTATACTCACTAGAGAGGTGTAGACTCACTTTTCATTTGGAAACATTTCTCCCAATATATTTCAACAATTTCTGTTTCTTGCCATTTGCTGCAATATGGTCATCATCAAAATGTGGTTCTACTTTAGGTGTACGATTCACTGCAGATTTATTTTTTCAATAGTTAAATGAAAGCTGCCAAAACCTAGTGTTCTGACAGATATGTAAAAAAAAAAAGAATTTTATATATCTATATATATCTATATATATCTATATATATAGCCTAAAAGACAGGTTTGTGCTAGCTCTCAAATGTGTAGTATTTGGGAAATAAAAGACATTACACATTCTTTGGGAATCTCTGAATACCTGAGAAACAGAAACAAAGCAATGGATCAAATTTATTACTTAATCAGGTTTTTAGATGCACTGCTTATGCAGGTTTTTGGAGTAGTATCAGGAATGTCACACATAAAGGTTACTTATATTCCCTAGCACTTTCACAGCAGCTTATAAACTGGTGCGTCTTTCCAGATAGATGACTTTAACTCTAGTCCTTAAATATCTTTGTGAAATCCTGGTTATCATCATATCATGATTTTCCTCCTGACCAAAACACATACTGTAATACTCCTGTCAGTTCTGTTTGGAACAAGTGGGAAAGCAATAAGCAAACATGCAGGTTGGAGAGAAGACAGATGAACAATCCTGTGAGCCCAGTTTATTGGCCATATCATTCCTCAAGCCTGACTTGTCAGAACCGAATTCATGTGTGGACCATCTGGACATGTTTTACAACCTCAACATACCAACGTAGTCATTGTTGCTGGCAAAGTTTGTTGACATTTTTCTAAAGCACGATTTGCACTACGGCATTTAACTAAAACTCCCATGTTACATTTGGTATTGAAAAAAAAATCTATAAACATGTCAGAACCGTGTTATGAAAAATTGTGGGTTTTTTAGCTTATGTGATAATTGCTATTTATTTTTAATGGAGGCTATCTCTAAGCTATCTCCATACATTTTCCACAGTCAGTGCATACTGATTATTTATCAAAGATTCCAGTGAATGCTGTACTGTATTAATGATGCATTACACACCAATCAGCCATAACATTATGACCACCAACCTAATATTGAGTAGGTCCCCCTATTTTGCCCCCATAACAGTGACGCACTGTGTGTTGTGACAACTTTCTATCACAACCAGCATTAACCTTTCAACAATTTGATCAACAATAGTGCACCGGTTTTGCTTGCTTGGATTACTTTTTGGTAGGTCCTCATAACCATTGATGCTGGAACATCAAGGAACATCCCAAAAAAGTAAAAAGGTTAATGTTGGTTCCAATGGAAAAGTGTCAGAACACACAAGTCATAACTGTTTTGGTGGCAAAGGGGGGGACCTACTCAGTATTAGGTGGGTGAACATAATGTTATGCCAGATCAGTGTATATTTATAATTAATAGCATTCTCATATTTACACTGTGACAATATAACATACATAGTTAGTTATAGTGCCTGGCCAAAGGCACTATTTTGTTGGATCGCCTTTAGCTTTGATTACGGTGCACATTTGCCTTGGTGTTGACAACATTATGCAACATCAAGGGTTGCATTCATTTTTGGCCAAGGTATTGTATCGATCACTGGAGAGTCAACACATTAGTCACAAAGACTTTCATCAGTGTTAAGGTCAGGACTCTAAGGTGGCCAGTATGTGTGAAATTGATTCCTCATGCTCCTATAACCATGCCTTCTAGACTTGAGCCTGATTAATCTTGGCATTTTTGTCCTGGAATTGGACAGTTCTTTACCCTGCTCCAGTACTGAGTGCAAACTCTTAAGTTGTATTCTTTCTTGATGCAGGAAAATTTTGACCACTCTGAAATGTAGTACTGTAGTAAAGTCTTTTCCACAACCACGGGGGATCTTCCAACATGGTTGTTTAAGAACTGAGAAACTACATACTGCATCAGT
The DNA here is from genome assembly GCA_003987875.1 of Clarias batrachus. NCBI lineage: Eukaryota > Metazoa > Chordata > Actinopteri > Siluriformes > Clariidae > Clarias > Clarias batrachus. The sequence continues at coordinate 147,971 of QMIH01000944.1, forward strand.
TAATGTTCAAACCAAATGTTCCTAGCTGAAACATAGTACATCACATCAACAACATCACTGCAATAATTATAATTATCAAAACTATTTGCTTACTCAAATCCATAAATGCACTGTATATTATTATGCTTGGCATAAGCATATATAAATGTTTTGTAGTAGTACATGTTACATGCATTACACTTTAGAAAGCTTAAATGTATAATTATAATTATTATTATAATTTAATGTATAATTTTACCTAACATCAGGTTACATAGTGTTTTAAAACCTGTGTGTTGTACTCAAAATTAATGTAAATCTTTAAGCATTAATCACATGAACCTTTGCACTTTTGTTGTCTGCAATGCATTTGTTTTAATAATATATGTTTGGAAACACTAACCATAGAACTTTTATCAATAGAAAAAAATTATCATTCTTATTAGTATACATAGAAATAAAAGACCCTGGTTGCACTACTGTATGTCAGTATACTTGACCAGTATACTGTACAAACATACTTTTGACCTCAATATGTAGAGGGTGAGTTAATTGAGTCGTAAATCTTTTTGGCTGGGTCTTCAGTGGATTCATGTGGATTACAACGCAAAATATCATACGCAATATTGTGTAGGTTGTCCTTGCTGTAGTGTCTGGCACCAGGACCGTAGCAACGGATCCTTTGGATGCTCTGGTTTGCGGGGTGGGGCCTCCATAGATTGGACGTATTTGTTTGGTGCCTCTTTGGGTGCTCAATCAGATAGGAACCTGGAAAGTTTGAAGACCTTGGAGCCTTGGGACCTTTGCTTACTTGCCCTGTGTGAAGCAGGCTGTAGTGTACTGGGTGTTCTGGTTCCTTTCTTACCTGGCCTGGATTGATTTTGACAGTGCGTTTTGCTGCATTGACTTTTCTGGTAGATCAGACTATAGACAGGCTGCCTTTGCTTTAAGCCTTATACTCGTTTATTGGCATATAATTGATAATCAGCGTTAATGTGTTAATGTTTTTTGGTGGAAATGTTATGGCTGGTCGGCATATATTTATAGTATTACATTTCATTCAGCAGGCTGAGCAGTATGGTATGTTTCCTAAAAGGCAATTCAACCTGGATGTCTTCCTGAAGCTGTGTTTCTTTTAGCACACTGTACTTCTTTCAGACACTAAAATAACACAATCACTCTTTTTACATGCTGTGAACTTTATTTATGAGTGCAATGTACAATGCTTTCATTTTTATGTAAACTGTTCTTGCAGCGCGAAATGTTTGTGCAGTAATGGTACTTGTGGATAACTGGGAAGAAAGATACATATATTATTTGTTCACTACCCCACCGTTTCATGCAACAGTTTTATTATGATATATTGACCCAAAACTAACTTTTGCTGTCCCTTTCTCTCATGGCTCATCAACCCAGTTGTACATTTGTCCATTAGTGCTGAATGAACCACATTAAGTCGTAATTGAACAACAAATACTGTATTCTGATGTAAATGCCAGGGAACTTAGCCCTGACTGCACATCGATACCAATTACATCCCAGTAATGACATGAAACACTTGCAGTATGAATTAAAAACATGTAGCAATCAGCATGTATAAAAAGAATGAATTAGAAATAGATTTGTTACAACTGTTATAAATACCTAATAAATGCAGGTAGGATAGGAAGTACAGTATTAGTGTAACTCTAACCAGTCCACATACAGTATACAGTAGTACATTATGCACGTGAGATTTTATAATATAAAGAAAAAATGTGTTTGCATTATACTTAGTGGCTGATGAACATATGCACACTAATAGAAAAGCTTAAAATTGGGGAAAGTTGCGAAAGGGAGCTGTTTGCTTGAGGCTAAGTCACAAAGCAATGCAGCCTAGTACATGAATCATTTTATAGATTCCTGTACTGAACATAGGAACAATTCTAAAAGCGTTAACACTGCCAGACTTTAGAATTAGTATTACGAAGAACAATACTAGAACCAAGCAGATTAACAGAATTTTTTTTTTTAATCAGCATGAAAGTTTCAGTGTACCTTAAAGAAGAAACTAATCCTTTATGATGACAGTGGAAGAGCAAGAGCTAGGTGAGCCAAACAGCTGCTCCTATTTATCTCAGCTCTGATCCGAGTTTGGTCTAAACTAAGGGGCCTGGCAAGAGACCGGCAGAAACATCATGGGAAAGCAAAAAAAAAAAAAAAAAAGCACACTTATTTGTGAGTTATAGGGAATATAGCTGAGAAACAGATTTTTTTGGCTGGTGTTCACCTTCAGACCACAAGATTTGGGACAGCAGAAACAATGACTTATAAGGGGAAATATGAGAAAAACACACTGGGATCTTGAAGTTGTCACCATTCAGGAGTTGGGGCGGATAATTACACCAGAGTGCTGTTCTTAGATCAGGTCTTGTAAATGTGCCATGACTGACAGAAATGACTAAGTGACTTTGATTAGTTAACACGAGACAAAGCGTTGGACCGCTGCAGGCAGAATCCGATCCAAAATGTCAATGAAGTGTGAAGAGAAAATCACTGTGCAAGAACACAATAGGTTTAACCCCATGGTACGGTCATTTCCGTTATTTTTAGACAATCAGTGTGGTTTGTTCATTGGGGCTAATTCAGATTGTCACCAAACTGTCAGAAACATACATACGTAGGAAATAAAGGAACTATTGAATTGGAGCAATGGTGGTTCATATTCTGGGTTGCTGCTTGGTGGGTTGTGGGTTCAGCCATAGGACTATCATGCTGCCTATGTTAGACCTTGTCTGCTCCATGGGTACTACAGTATATCATGGCTGCATACTTACTGTAGGCTGCCCCCTTATGTCTATGGCCATGTCACAGCTGGCCAGGTGCTCATATTCAGTACAACAGCACAACCTCGTGTGTGATATTGCTTTTACACAACAGTTCTACAAATGCTATTTATAATTAACAGATTATAACTTCTTTGTTTGCTTAACCAGTGACCGACAGTTAGTGTCATAAACGATTGTTAGAACATATGTGACATACTGTAGAGTAGTACAGTACATCAGTGCTGTTATGCTCTATTGTCACCACTCGTCGAGTGCCTCACATCCTATCCGATTACTCGGTCCATTAATTATTTTATAATAGTATTTTTGTTATTTATTCTCTTTGACGCTTTATCATTTTGTATATAGATCAATTGTCAATATTGGAAAATTGATAAATGTATTAGCTAGCCACTAAGGGGGGAAAAAAGTCCACAATCTGCTGCACAGTTACCTGACTAAGCTGAAAACCGGCCCTGAAAGTGATATGATCATATATGGTGAGTTAGCTAGCTGAGTGCATTAATACAAAATAAGGGAAACAAACAATGTTTGACACAAAAGACACTATTGGACAAAAATGTATATTGTTCAGTTAAAAAATGTTCCCTCTCTCACATTTCCAAATTCATAAACTAATTAATTCAATTAGACAAAAGATATAATAGTTAACATTAGGGATAATTTGATTTCTATTTACCAATCAAATGGCATGTTTTAAATGTTTTTATATGGAACCGTGTAAACTACAAACTTGTTAAAATGACCTGCGCTATGTCATGTGACACCCATCGTCATTTGTAGGCTTAATACTTTAAACAAAAATCGCTGCAAATTTCCAATTTTAGGACAAAGGTAATAAAACATATAATTTCTAAGAGCCTAAACCAGTTTGAGTCTCAATTGCTCACTGATTATGCTTCCATTTATGTTTCAAACCAGAACACTGAAACACACTGAACACACTGAAAGCCTTTCATAAGATGGCTGCTAAATAGTGCTTCTTAAGTGCTCCAATTTTGGGATAAATAAATAAATGCAGTAACATCCTGTACTGTTTTAGCAATTGAGGAACAAACCTTGGGGGTACCTCATTCTGCTCTCTGATCATTCACGCCAAGCACTATGCCACTTCTCTCCACTGAACTTGCTCAGCTGAATGCTGGCTTTTTAGACTGGCCTTTTGGGCTTGTAGTGGAAAAAGCCAGCTAGCGGTGGTTAGCATAATTTTTGGACTATTTAATAGTATGAATCTATGATTACTTTCTTAAAAGGAACTAGGTGTGTTTATTCCTGTTGGCATTTACATTTTTCGTTTTTTTTTATTTTCGTTTATTTTTTTTAAAGTTGGCATGTCAGGTTTGCGGGGTAATGAAATTGATTGTTATCTGCAGGAGAGCACTGCTGTGAGCCACCAAGGGGCTGTAGTCATTTTTGCTGTGGCTGTCGTCAGTTCCATGGACCAGAGCCATGGAATTCTCCACACTCTTAAATTAAATCCGTTAGCATCCACATCTGGTAAAGAGAGAAAGAGAGAGAGAGAGAGAGAGAGAGAGAGAGAGATAATACCACCATACTTCTTTAACTTGGCTCTTTCTACCTGCATTGTTTAGTGCTCCAGATGTCATGTCTGAGACATGGGATCTGAGAAGAAACAGACAAAAAAAAAAATCGATGAATGCTTTCATATCCTATTCCCCTCAGTATGGAGTTTGTTTGCATTTAGGATTAACTTACCCAAACTTCTTATGTCTGAGAGCTGGAGAGACTCTTGGCCTGAATATTGTCTTTGGCTAAGCTGATGCTTGATGGCCCTCCTGCTAACTTCTGGCCACCTACAGTATATTGTACGCTACATAACAAGCATCAACAATTCCGTAGTACTACATCAGGATTTTCACAGTAAGCAGAATGTTTTATTAAGTCATGCATGACTCAATTCTTTTAATCTTTGTTCACAATTGGGACTATATAGTACTGTGCAAAAGTCTTTGGCACCTGTGTGTGTTTTTGTACAAGCTTCGTAATGTGTGTTTACTTTATGACTTCATTATGAAGTCAGTACAAACAAAACATTACTTATTTCCAAACATAAGTATTTTGGCCAAAAAAAAAAAAAAAACAGAAAAAAAAAACAGGAAAATATTTGTAGACCACTTTTTAACAAAAAAAGAAAAGAAAGCTTCTGGATTTTTCATGCATAAAAATGCAGGTGCGACAAAGTCCTCAGAAGAACTGTGGCTGGTTCTGTAGGATGTTCTCTACTTACAGTAAAAGCAATTTTAAGTAATTGGTTGTCACATCATTTATTGACTTTGCTTATGAGTTACTGTTTTCTGCTTTTTATAGGTTTTTTTTTTTATATATATATGAAAACGGTTTTAAGACATCCTTGCTCTACAGCAGTTAATTGCATGTGTTTATGACTTTTGCACAGTAATGTCGATATACAGGTTTTGTTTGTATATGCATTCAGCCCTGTTGATGTAAAACCTTATTAATTCATTCTCATCCACACGACACATACTGTACTGTAGGGAGTTCAACAAAGTCAACCTGGATTGAACAATGTCACTGCTCCTGAAAGGCACAAGAGAACATTATTAAACAAACAGCCTCATGATGGATTTGTTCAAATAAAATTCTTGGGAAAGTATCAGCCAGGGTTTGGGTCGAAAAACTTGATTTTTATTATTTAATTTTTTTTTTTCCCATTTTGAACCATTATGGTCAGTAATTATAATCCTGTACATCCTTTTTACCAAGTTGACCTATTTGTAACCATCACATATAATGTTCAGTATGTAAAATTAATACCTTAATACCTTATTTCCCGTTCTGTTGTTGTTTTATATGAGCATAATGGTTACATTGGTGTTTTTAGATACAAAGACAAAGCTGATTTGAATAACACTATTCCCAGAATAAATCTGTGACCTGTCTGTAGTCTTCTGGGTAATCAATGAGAATTGGGAGTGGTGCATATGAAAAATGATTACAATAGCAAGCAATCCGGTCTGAAATGAATCAGATTTTAATTTTACATGAGCTCAGGCCTCTCTTGATTATACCTCTAATGAGCTGTGATGTATTTCATACAAGGCCTAATTTGACCCGTGCTGTTGAAATCCATAGCTATGGTGTGTCAAAAACTGGAAGACTGCACATTCATGAGAATTCTCCTGAGCCAAGCAGTGTTCATGCATAAATGCTTATACAGTTATGCATTATACTTTCATATCCTTTCATTTTAAATGAGTGTAGATAACCCTGTTGCACCCAGAGACTTTTCAATGAGACTGTGCACTAAAGCCAGTAAAACATTCCAATCACACATGGCTTGGCCTTACTTTCATCAAGGAAAGTTGGACTAATCGGACATGAGGCGCTTGAGGGAGGCTTGCTGTCTGACATAGAGAAACCAGGGGAGTGCTTCACAGTGCATCATTAACTAATGGCAGACACCCCTGTCTCAGCGCGTGGTCCACGTATCTGAAGATTCCTTTTCCTGATGGATCACAGAAGATCAGTTAGCGGTATATTAGGCTGGTGATGGATTTTCAGAATGTGAGAAAGTTTAGGAATGGGCTCACATTAGTTGACACATGTCCCCAAGACAGCATTAATTCTAAAGTAGTCCTCCTTTTTTCTAATCCCTTAATACAATCATTTGTTAGAAGTAATGTCTCCATGACTTGCATCTTAATAACTCATGACTTAAAAACTCAGAAAGAGGCAAAAAAAAAAAATCAGCTATTTGACAACCTTGAAAATACTTAATGTCTAAAACATTAAGCATGGGTGACAGGTCATAGTTGCCCAAATGTGTGCAGTCCTCCTGTGTACATCCTAAAAGTGGCAAGCAAATCTTCTGAAAAATAAATGTTGCATAACAAAATACTGGAAAGCATACATTTTATAATACAGGATTTCATTTCGTAATCCGTATGCTCTTGGCCATGGGGCGTCATAAAAATTAATACACTGCAGAAGAAAAGTCAGGCCTAATAATTAGCAAAGACTTGCGATAGCAAATGTTCTTGGCCTCGACTTTCTTCCTTTGTCACACTGTTGTTGATTTTTTTTTTTTCTTACCATAAATAGTAGCCTTATTTTCAGATTTATAGTGGCAGAAGTGCAACTGACAGGCCACGCATTCCTCTGCTCATCTTGCTCCAATCCCTCTTCCGCTCACTCTGTGTCATAAAGTAAGAATGCAGTCTGGTGAATGACTCCATTTGTGTAGCACTTCCATGTGGCGAGAGAACACGATCTCCATGTGGGACGAGAACACGGTCTTGACATAAATATTCAATGAGTTCAGACTCCTTTCTCCCAAAGCCAAAAAAGATTGTTCAAAGCATCCAAAAGCCTTGTACGTCTCTCTCTCCCTCAGCCTCTCTCTCTCACGTTACTAAACTGACCCATCTGTTATTTATGGCCTGAGAAGAATACTTGTCTCGCCTGCCAAATAAAATTCTTAGTGAAGGTTTGAAATGTGGTAGGTGCTGAACAAGGGAAATAAATGACTAATATACCCAGAAATTCGTTCTCCTCTTAAATATTCATTTACATTTTTTTCCCTTTTCAAGGTTATGGAAGCTTGGGAGCAGGTGGCCTGGGCACTGGAGGATTCAGACCTGGAGGTGTAGTATTGTTACTCTCTATCTACTCTGGAGAATACCATTACATATTACACTTGAATCTCAAGAATTGCTGTTGGCTATTATTATTATTATTATTATTCTATCCAAAAACCTGTGTATCAAAATCACTCAAATAAAAGATTAATTACTCACATAATAAATGGATAAGACGTTACATTAAACTGTACTTAATGCAAGAATGTTCACTCCAAACTTTTTTTTTCAAATATAACACATACAGTACATGCAAAATTTTAAGCCGTATAAAATGAAATAGAATTAATGTGAGCAAATGTTTCACAGTGATGCTGCAAAGTTCCAAAAGATATCATTAAAAAAAATACTCAGCAGTAACTTGAGTTCCCCTCTCATCTTTTCCAACCACTCAGCATCACCAGTATACAAATCACCGGCCTGATCATCTGTCATCATCTGCACCTGTTTCTCACTGGTGCATGCCTAAGTTAGTTGGTTTTTAATCCTTGAATGATTCATAGGTCACTTCATGGCTAAACAAACAAAACACATTCTTCTGAAACTGGTACAAGGACTGGACTGGAAATGAGAGCCAAAATCTTGCCAAAAATGTGAGCCAAAAAAGTTTTGGGAAGCCTGGAGAACTATTCCTCAAGGCTACATGAAACAATACAAGAAAGTCTGGTTCTGGATGAAAAATATGAAAGAAAATAAAATGAGGGGTGACTCAAGACATTTGCATAGTACTACAGTACAATATGAGTAAATATATACACTAGTGGGCACATTTGGATGGACCAAACTGGACACCCCGAATGTACTGCATGAAAGTTCTTACTCACTCCCTCTTCGTCTATACCACTTTATCCTGTATACTGGGTCGTGAGGGGACTGGAGCCTATCCCAGGATACTTGGGCACGAGGCGGAGTACACCATGAATGGGGTTTCAATCCATCGCAGGGCACACAACACTCATTTAAACACTACAGGCAATTTGGGAATACCAATTAGCCTAATCTGTAGGTATTTGGACTGTGGGATGAAACTGGATCACCTGGAGGAAACCCACTAAGCACAGGGCGACCTGCAAACTCTATGCACACAGAGGCAGGAATCGAACCCGGACCCTCGAGGTACAAGGCAACAGTGCTAACCACTAAGCTACCGTGCCACCCTGCATAAAGTAAACACAAGAAAAACTCACAAAACAAACCGACATCTGCATTACACTAAATTAGTGTCTGGAGGGCTAACTAACAACAGTTTCATTCCTAATCTCTAAAAATATTACCTAGCTTGACAGTAACTATACAAATTCATCAAGTGAATGTGTACATAGGTGCAGATATTATGATGATGATTATTGTCTTATTGTTGTATACACATCTGTTACAGGTGATGAAATCACACTATTACATCTGACAAATGTGTCAGTAGAAAGAAATGGAACGGCATAGTGTTTTTTTTTTTCTTTTGGAAATGTTCAGCTAAAAGTTAAACATAGGTCAGGAAAAAAAAAAACATACTTACAGATACTTACAGTATGGGGTCCAGAGACTATCCTAGGAGACTTCAAGCACAAGGCGTGTTACCTGGACAGGGTGCCAATCCATTGCAGGGCACACACACACACACACACACACACACACACACACACATTCACACACACAAGCACTCATTCATGTACTATGCACACAGAGGTGGGAATCAGACTTGCTGGGAATTAAGCCTGGACCCTGGAGGTGCAACACTAACCACTAAGCCACCATGTCGCCCACTTCAAATATGTTTTAATTGAAATGATGTGTTTCATACATAATAAGATTTTGGATTTTAGAATGAAAATAATGCTTTGTAATGTTGGTCTTTTGATCATGATTTATTTTTATTGAGTCGCGCTGATTTGTCGTTATTGGAGCTGTGTTTTGATTATTGCTTGCCAGAATAAAGAGCTTAAATACAGAACTTTCCAGCAAGTAGTTCAACAGCATTGTGCATAATATCAATCAATATGTTGATGAAACATGTTTACTGCATTTTTAAGAGAATTTCAGTACAAAAATAATTTACTCAAGCACAAAAATCTCATTTAAAGGTTATTTGGGGTAAATTGGTCCTTTTAGTAAGGTAAAAAAGTAATATATGACACAATCTACACCAAAAATTTGTCAACATCAATGAGGTTCTTTGTGTTGTTTTCATTTAGGTGGTTATGGTGGATATGGTGGTGTTCTTCCAGGAGCAGGAGCTGGAGGACTGAAGCCTGCAAAATCAGGTTATTTGTGGCATGTTAAGTGAATTCCTAATGGTTTTCTGAGATATAAAAAATATGTAAAAATATCTACATATAAATTTACATATAAAATTGTTTGCCCTTAGAATCCGCCAGGTGTTGTTACTCGTCTGTATTATATATCATGTGATTTAATTATTGCTCAGTATAAATGTTGTCCTTTGAGATATAGAAATATAGAGACATAACAGCCTCAAGCATGGAAAAATAGGTATAAGATTACTTTTCTCCTGGGCACAGCAGTGAAGTTAGTTCATTAAAAAAAAAAATGCTTAGGGAAGTGGAGAACTGACCTAATTATCAAATGACTCCTTCATGAAAAATATGCATCGAGTTAAACATCTTAATCATGAATATTGAGTACACTAAAGTTTCAGTCAGGACATTATTTCAGTGAGGCTGGCAGTACTGGAGGTCTATAAAAACAGAGTGAGGCAGTGTGTCGGCAACGTTCCTCCAATAACGGTCACCTTTTCATGGTATTCCAGTTGGCCTGAGATTCGATTAACAAACATCAGATCTTATGCCAAATCAACCAGTGTATCTTCTCTGGGGAATTATGCTGGTGGTTTCTGCCTAAACCTGGTGCTTTACTTCATATTGTAAGAGCAGCGTGACATGTCTGTTCTTCAGCATCAGTTAGGAGAAGGTTAGGCAAACAAATAAAAACTTTGAAACATCTAGTGCCAGGTCCTCAAACCAGAACTGCTAGCTCATTTCCTTATATTGGAAGAGAGCGAAAAGGTGAAGAAAGACATTGGATTACTATGAGAAAAAAAAAATGCAACTTTAATGTTGGAATTCTTGACATTCATTCTAATAAACATAGCTCATTGTGTGTTTGTCTTGCGCTACGGCCAGGTACTGGAGGGACGGCATTAGGTCCTGGAACTGGGGGCATCATACCTGGCAGTGGGCCTGGACTCCCTGGTGGAGGTAAAAAACACAACCTCACAGGATGAAAAAGCTAATAGCACATTACCCTGTAAGAAATCCAGTCCCATTGAATTCCATGGCTGATTCCACACTGAAAACTGATCACAGTTCAACAATCATTGCACTTGCTCGTGATCATTATCCTTAAAATGCTGTCTTTACACTACTATATATTTCATCAGGATAGGATCTACTATTTATATTGTACTATATAAACATGCAAACTATGTATGTATATATTTGAACATACATTTTTATACATTTTCATTCAATTAATTCGTACAAATTTTCCATTACATTCTGCACCTATTTTATTCAACTTGCTATATTGGCTAAATGACCAGCAGTTAAAGAAATATTTGCACACAAGCCCATCAAAAGAGATTCTGATCCTAATTCTGTCATCAAATACAGTACAAATACTGTTACTGGTGTCTTTTTTTTTTTTTTATTTTAGCCCCAGTCATTCCTCAGATTGGTCTTCCAGGTGTAGGTCCTGGTGGGAAAGCTGCGAAACCAGGCAAGCCAGCAGTGCCAGGTAAGATTTTGCTTGTGTCCAGTGTAATACTGCAGTCTAACCATAGCTTTCATTTAATTTGAAGTATTTCATACATTTCTATTTCTGCCTTTCGTGTTTTGCAGGCGTAGGAGTGCCTGGAGCCTTCCAAGGTGGAGTTCTGCCTGGACAAGGTATACAGTATGCCTATTAGATTTCTAGAGCTGTTTTTGTGACATATCATTTTTAAGAGCACAATTTCCTCTGAAAAGGTGTTGCTCAGATTTCACTGTTTGCATCAGCAGGGTTTGGTGGCCTAGGTGTGCTTCCAGGTGTAGCAACTGGTGCAGGACTTAAACCAAAGTCTGGTAAGATATTTATTATTGTGAAGATTATTGTGAAGTAGGCAGGACAGTTGTTGCAGATACTGTTTTTCCTAAATAAATGAATTAAATAAATAACAGGCAAACAATCCAAAATATAAATTCAGAAATTAGGTCAAGAAATGCACATAGGTCAGGCAATCAGGGGAAAAAGAACAACAGAAGGGACTTTGAATGATGAAATAACTGCCTGCGCTCTTCACAATATGAATGGTATTTTTAAAGATGTACCGTAGACATAATCAAGTCTATCGCATGATAGAACAAGCCACCATACAACCATCACCATCTCCATCACCACCCTTCTCTCCAGGATGTCCTTGACTATGGCCCGTCTTTAATAAGAGCTGGGGGATCGTCCGTAATGTGGTAGTTCAAGTTTATGAGTTTTATGAGGCATGGTTGATGCATTGGATAATGTTGAATGGGATAATGAGCCTGTAACAGAAAATCATATAGTATTTGTCTTTTTGTGTCAAATTCATTTTTTTTGTTGTTGTTGTTGTTGTTGTAGCGATGGTTCCAGATTTAATGTGTGTTCTCCCAAATGTATTGTCTTCATTAGAACCACTCGCTTGCTGAGGGTGAATCAGGGTTTACGTTACGCATTAACAGGGAAGCTCATATGCAGTGTATACAGCAGAATGAGTCGGCTAAGTGGTTATGCATGAGTCCTGGAGATTAATTTCCCTCAGATGGGGTGGGATATACACTTTGTCTTGGGGACATTGTGGTAGCACATGTTTATATTTATTTGCTTTGTTTATCTCTTGATCTCTGTTCAAGGAAAAGGCAGAGACAAAGCATGGTTCTTTGGGATGAGTTCTGTGCCATGCTCATTTAAGGCTGCGGGGTACATTGTGAAAAAAAGAGGCAGCTTTATTATTTTTTGAGCCAGGGTGAGCCAGGATTGTAAACTGAAATCTTAAGAAGAAAAAAAAAATTGTATGTTTAAATAGTGAAGATTCTTATGGTTTGTATGTAAAAAAAAAAGAAAAAGAAAAAAAAAAGAGTTGAGCAAGTGATGTGCACAAGTGATGGCACTCTTCTAGCACCAGTTTCTCCAGGAGAAGTTAGCTGTCCCCAAAGTTGGTCTCTGATAACTGACTTGCATGAAGAATGCTGGAAATTAAAGTGTTTTAAAAAATAGGGACCTGTGTGAATGCCTCCTTCATACAGTATGAGAAAAGTATAATATGGACAATATTGTGCAAAAGTCTGGAGCACCCTTTAATTTCTTCTTATCTTGTATTCAAAGAGCCAGACTTTCTTGTGTTTTTACACAATCTTGAGGAATAGATGTCCAGACTTCCTAAATGACTTTCTTGGCTCTCATTTTTTGGCAAGTTTTAGTTCTTATTTTCAGTCCAGTCCCTGTAGATGACTAGAGAGAAATGTTGTTTATTTGTTTTTTAAGCCAAAAAAGTTTTAAGTGACCTATGAATCATTCAAGCGTAAAAACGTAAACTTAACTTAAGGCATGAACCAGAAAGAAACAGTGTGCCGATGATGACAGACGATCAGGCCGGTGTTTAGTACACTGGTGATGCTGAATGCTGAGTCACTGGAATAGACGATAGGGGAAATAAGGTTGCTGCTGAGGTTGTTACATGAACAACTAATTTTTAAACTGCATCCCTAAGCTACTTGTTACTGTAAAACTTGTGTTCCCATTTAATCTATATAAATGTGGATATAAAGGAATGTGGGATGGCTGTAGATATTTGCACAGTACTGTATGCTTTCACAATCCCTTCTTGGGAACTAATGTACGTAAGCAGCTACTGTATAGAGCTTAAGACCAAAAGAGTGTCTGAAAATTCTCAAAAGCTGGTGGATGTTGACACTTTTATAGAAAGATGTATTCAAAAGCTGTTCTACCTTATAATACTTTATTACCATGTGGGTGGTTACTAGAAAAATACTAGAAAAATATGCACAAGAAAGAGGTGACCTGTGCAAATTGTATTCTCGAGTTTTTCGAAAGCAAAGTAAATCATGCACTCCAATGTCAGGTTATTATAAGAAAAATCATAAAACATAGTCTCGGTTAAATTGCTTCTAACTGTCATGTGATATAATAACAGTTGCTGATACAGGAGCTGTAAAAATATTTGCAAATTAACCAAAAATTTGGGAGTGAAATTGTATCTTGTGTACACACAATTGCATTTAAAGCGCTTAGAAATAACACCTGGCCTCGATATTTGTTCTCTCTCTCTCTCCCTCTGACCAGTCCAGGGCTCTGTACTAATTTTTTTCCAGATTTTAAGATTGCCTTTGACAAAAGAAGAACATGTTGCAGTAATTCTCATGGCTGGATCGGAATGCTGTAGCAAGTGTTCATTTCTCCTATATATGGAGACTTTTGGGACACCCTGTATAACCTTGGAATTTCACATTTTTCTCCTTTCACATAGAGTTGATACTACAGACGTTTGGCCAAAACTTTCTTGACATGGTTCACATGGCTTTCCAGGGAAAAAAAGTACAGTATATGAGAAAAAAATTCCCAGTATGCAACACAATCAATGCCTGAAAGACAGAGGGGAGGTTAGAAAGCTTGTAAAGCATTGCACAATACTCAAAGTTACCAGAGGTAGTGCTACAAATTTTCCACTCATTACTGTTAGGAATGCTGTTCAAGTGCTTCTGAGATCAGGGATGCACGCTTGCATTAGTTGTTTGAGAGCTTTTCGGGATGAGAAGCAATGGATATTTGCTCTCTGCTGAACATTTCAACCTTAAATGGGTTATGTATCCTGGGAAATACAAACATTTGTCAGGCTCTGGGGAGATGCAGAGATATGGTGGGCTTTATTTCAGTGGGAAACATTGAAGAGTGGGCTTGAGTCATGTGACTTGACTTTAGCACCCTCAGACATATAAACTACCTTTACTTCTCTATATAATCCCATGCTACAGTAATTCACTTATCACAGCACTTCACTAGTGCTTGTATATAATCAAAGTAGAAAGTATTCTCAGTATGCCAGAGCCATGATCAGGGTGTTTGCTTCCTGTCTGAAATGCTGGCCTCCCAGGAACTCCTTCAATGGTCCAAACATGTGGAAATCACTTGGAGTAGGGATTTCCAATGTAAATTACCTGGGGACCGATAAGTGTCCTGTTGGGTCAGAGGAAGGGCCAGCATTCTGCCTGACTGCCAAGAACTGCATGCTCATATTAAGAATAAGCATTGCACAGTTACCGGACAGCCTGAAAACCATGGAAATTCAGTCTGTTATTCTAAAACATATGAAAATATAATACAGTTAATACCACTGACCCTAAGGTGACTGTGGTGAAATACAAGGGGAATGCATTCGAGTACTGTATGTTTTAAAACATTTAGAAGAGAAAATATTAGGAAACTTTTAATGCATGTTCTGATTCATGATGAAACTTCACGGTGTAAAGGTCATAATGCAACCACAAAAATCCTGATGTTCCATGACTTCAGGTTTTCTATCATTTGGCACCCAATTTTAGCTTTTGGATGCTGTTACACTGTTAAGAAATATCAACTTTTATTGATGCTTTCACTTCTCTCGGGCTTTGTGTGCATCACCAAATGCAAATCAGCTGTGCCGTGCATGTGATTGGTCATTTTCAGGTGATTGGAATTCATTAACTTACATGAAGAAAACATGTCTTTCCAAAACTTCAGGTTTTAAATATAGTACTGTATGTTTTTAAACATTCAACATGCGCTGCCAAAAATATTGGCAAAAATATAATGGCTACCACTGTGGGAATAGATTGTTGGAAAAATGATTCATGACTGAAGAGTGGCCATTTTTAATTATATACTGTATGAATGATGTGTCACTGCAGCCTTGTGAGGCTCAAGACGATGGAAACGCTGGCTGAGAACATGTTCAGGAAATTATATTTTCTGACATTCAACAAGATCTCCAAGGTGCAATATGTTATGGTACCTCTTCTAAATAGTTCACCATTCAATGCCTGCACATGTAGTTACTTTAAAAGTTGTTTCTTCCTTTCTTGGGAGGTGTTCAACAAGGTTGTAATGTTCCCTATGTTTTGCATTTAGCTGCCACAATAGAAGAGCTTTACACATTCCTTCATGGTGAGGTGACTTTGGACAATTTGCATAGGTTCTTTATTGCTGTTGACTTGGGTTCTGACTGTCTCTGCCAATAATTCTTGCTGGGTCTGGAGCAGATTATTTAGGCAAATACAGATGTCCATGAAGGAGTTCAAGGATGTCTAGTTATACCTACGTGTTGCTTCAGTGATTACATCCTGTCTAAACTCTTCAATAAAAGCGGCCTTAAGTGGAGGTTTGTTCAATCTACTGCCAGCATCTAACATTCTGTACTCAAGAGCATATTTCAATTTTGTGAAACGGCAAAACAGTCTTGTTGTTTCCAGACCAGACAGGTGTGAGCTGCTAATGCGTGCTCCAGCTCAGACACACCTGCGGCATCAATGATCAGCAACGCCTTCTGTCAGGCAGATGGCAGATTGATGCAATTGCAGGTTTTCTTTATTAATGAGCCAGGCAAACAATCCAAAACACAAATCCCAGAAACAAACAAGGTAAAAAAATAAAATAATAAAAAACACAGTTCAGTAAATAGGCTTAATGAGGGTACAACAGAACACAAAACCAAAACCAGAAAAAAAAACATGGTTGAAATCGTTACAAACACTGAATGAAAGAATGTCTAAGTTATTTATAGGTGGAATTGGGAACAGGTGTGTATAATAAGAGGTTTGGCAAACTCAAATTGAGTCATGTAATCGGTGTGTGTGAGTGGGAGTTCACTGGCCGTATCATGACGATTATCAATTCCTAATATCAACAAAGTCTTTAAATATATAAAATCACAGTTTCTCATTTTATGTGCATAATATTATTTAAACCTTATAAGATTTTTAAGTTGAATTCCACTGTGCTCTCTCACAATTTCTGACAATATGTGCTCTACCCTACAGGCATCGGTGGTGGGCCAGGCCAGTTGCAACCAGGAGTTTTTCATGGTTACCCTCTCAAATCTCCAAAAGTACCAGGTATAATAATATTAATCATACATTTCATGTAACATCAAGGTCTTCCTTCTCTATTCCAACATATTGTCGTTCAGTGTATACAAATCTTCATTCTCATATTGAATTAAATTAGATGTAGATTTACATTTAAGAAATGGAAACAGACACCATTAAAATGGTGACAGGCTACAATAAAAAAAATTTTAAATTATGTCACAATATCGGCACCAACCTCATTTAACCCCTTGTCTGTTCCAACCACTCAGCATTCAGCATCACCGGTAACCTAATTACCTAATCACCATCTGTTATCACCTACATCTGTTTCTCACTGTTTCATGTCTCAGATAAGAAGTTTTTTTTTTTTTTAAGCTTGAATGATTATTACTGTAGGGCTCAAAAAACATTTAGTCAGATACAGGGACTGGACTGAAAAAGAGAGCCAAAAACCTGCCAAAAATAAGAACCAAAAATACAATCCTTCAGGAAGCCTGGAGAACTATTCCTTACTACATTTAAAAATACAAGAACGTCTGGCACTGTGCAAAGAAAATATGAAAAAATGAGGGGTGGGTCAAGACTTTTGCATGTTATTGCATGTCCCAATGCTTATGTGTATAAAATGACGATAAGGTTCTCTTTTTAGAGTTAGCGAATCAAAGTACTACGAATTACACCCTATGACTTCAGGATTCCACTTCTCACATCTCACATGTAGTTAAATGGCAAAAAAAAATATTGTGTTCATTAAAGTGATTTTTGCATCTCCATGATGTCCTTTTTGACATATTGGAACTTTTTTGTATATAAATAGACAATTGGGAGACAATTAATCAGCTATTTTATTACAAACCACAATTTTGATTAAAGGATAATATAATATAAGACAAAACAAATCATATTAATTTTTTTCACAGTAACACCAGATTGAATTATTTAATGTTTCCCAGGGAAGGTTAGATCATGCTTTAATGCGAATCAGCTGCACATGCTGTATTCATCTAATTTTATACACTTCCAGGTTTTATTTTGAGATTTTACACCTACAGTATAACATTTAGACTAAGTAAATTATCTTAAATATACAACTGGTAGTAGCTATAGGAAATTTAGTATAAAATGTAACAATAACAATAGTAACTTTGCCCAAATGTGAAAAAGTATTGTTTATGAAAAAATGTCTGATTATGGAAATATAGTACATATTGTAACATAGCATACGTCACATGTATTATGCTTTATGATCCATCAGTCATAGTGTTAACCATCTCTATTCTCTGGGAAAGTCTTTAGTTCCATTACCCTGTCTGTTGTCCCAATAGGTGGCTCCCCTTATGCTGGAGGCAAAGTTCCATATGGTATAGTGACACTCTATAACTTTCATGCATGCATAAGCTCTGTTGTAAATGTACTCATTTTTTATTACTGTATGAATTGGCATATTGGCTAACTCTCACATGCTATGCGTCAGGTTATGGTGGCTTTGGGACTGGTGCAGGATTACCTGGTGGCTACCCCACTGGCACTGGTGTGTACTACGCATAAAGAGTGCATGGTTAAGCAGTTGTCTCAATGAGAAAACTGCCACATTTAGCATTGGATACAGATTCCTTTCAACACATGTTTAAGCAATACATGAGGCTAAGAAAGCATGCTTGCTGTATGATTTACTCTTTGTGTGTCTAGGTGTGGGAAGCTTAGGTGTCTCAGCCGCACAAGCCAAAGCTGCTAAATACGGTAATGTCTCACTTTGATCTCAGAGACTGAAAACACCCACAGCGTCACATTAGCAAAAAGCAAATCAATTAAAGTAAAACACCAAAGCAAATGCAATTCTGGAGCAGTTAAAACTCTTTGTAGTAATGCTTTATATGTTTATACAGTGCAGTCTAACTGTAATGTGTTTTGCTACATCTCACTGGATATTATTATAGGATGTTCAGGTTACGTGTCATGCTTTCTTCCAGGCGCTGGAGCTGGCTTAGGTGGAATTGGAGGTGTTCCTGGAGCTGGCTTAGGTGGGTTTGGAGGTGTACCAGGAGCAGGGGGACTTTTCCCAAGTGTTGGAGGTAAAACTAAAATAATAGTAATAATAATAAATAGCACATAGACACATTGTCACTCCCAAAAGATTTACGAGAACCTTGCATTTCATTGTGGTCAGAGTTGGTTTGGTGGTTACATAATGTGGGTTACAACCAATAACAATGTTTGGTTCTAAAGTCAGATTCATGTTTGAGATCTGACAATAACATCCCAAGATGTTATGGATAGAAAAACCTTTCCTGTACTGTAATTATATACCCTACAGGCATATGTACTGTGAAATATAAGGTTTTTTTCTTCTATCTGGTCAGGTGCTGGTGGTCTTTCACCAGCTCAAGCCAAAGCTGCTAAATATGGTAAGTTATATTTATGAAGTTATGGCACAAAATATATGAGCTACTGATTCCAACCGTATGGCTATATCAGGTGCTGGTGCTGGATTAGGTGGGGCTGGAACTGGTGCTGGTTTAGGTGGTCTTGGGGGTGTAGGACCTGGAGGAGCTTACCCTGGAACAGGAGGTAAGAAGTGACATTTTGAAGTGATGAGATTTCATTTGAGTGCTTTGTTTTGCAATATATTATGACAAGGACAGTTTTATCATAATATAGTTGAGTCTAACCAGCTAATTTGTGTTTGATGTGACATTAAGTAGGTACAGGAGGACTCACCCCTGCTCAGGCTAAAGCTGCTAAATATGGTAATCATTACTTGTGCTTTCATCATCTTTTTTTTTTAAACAATGATTTGATACTTGATTTTTTGTATGTAGTTTGTTCTGTTTTAAAAATATATGAGCTACTGATGCTAACCTTATGGCTATATTAGGTGGAGCAGGCACTGGTGCTGGTTTAGGTGGTCTTGGGGGTGTAGGACCTGGAGGAGCTTACCCTGGAGCAGGAGGTCAGAAGTGATATTTTGTGGTCATAAGATGTCATTGCAGTGCCTTTATTTGCAATACATTATGACAATGACATCTTTATCATAATATAATTTAGCTTTACCAGCTAATGTATGTTTGTCATTCTGTAGGTGCAGGAGGACTCACCCCTGCTCAGGCTAAAGCTGCTAAATATGGTAATCATTACTTACGCTTTCATCTTATTTGGGGGGACTTTTTTAAACACTGATTTGATACTTTTTTTTGTATGTATGTATGTAGTTTGTTCTGTCTGAAAATCTATGAGCTACTGATTCCAACCGTATGGCTATATCAGGTGCTGGTGCAGGATTAGGTGGAGCTGGAACTGGTGCTGGTTTGGGCGGTCTTGGGGGTGTAGGACCTGGAGGAGCTTACCCTGGAACAGGAGGTGAGAAGTGGAATCCTGATGTCATAGGGTGTAACTCGCAATACTTCGATAGGACAGATTGGTCATTGTATAGTTGAGTGTAACCAGCTAATTTGTGTTTGATGTGTTATTCAATAGGTGCAGGAGGACTCACCCCTGCTCAGGCTAAAGCTGCTAAATATGGTAAACAATTTTAATTTTAAACAATTGTTAATTACTTGATCTATTTTCTGTATGTACTATGTTCTGTCCAGAAATATATGTTCTTTCATCTTATTTTGGGGGCTTTTTAAAACGATCCTTTGTTATTGTATTTTCTGTAAGTAGTTTGTTGTGTCTGAAAATCTATGAGCTACTGATGCTAGCCTTATGGATTCATCAGGGGCTGGTGCTGGACTAGGTGGAGCAGGAACTGGTGCTGGTTTAGGTGGTTTTGGAGGTGTCGGACCTGGTGGAGCTTACCCTGGAACAGGAGGTGAGAAATGGAATCTTGAGGTCATGAAATGTAATTTGTAGTGCTTGGATTTGAGCAACTTTATGACAATGACAGCTTTATTATTATATATTTGTCTATCAAGCTAATTTGTGTTTGATGTGTCATTCAGTAGGTACAGGAGGACTCACCCCTGCTCAGGCTAAAGCTGCTAAATATGGTAATCATTACTTGTGCTATCATGTTATTTTGGAAGGTTTTTTTTATTATTATTATTTTAATTATTAATTACTTGAGCTACTGATGCAAACTTTATGGATTCATCAGGTGCTGGTGCTGGATTAGGCGGAGCTGGAACTGGTGCTGGTTTAGGTGGTCTTGGTGGATCTGGAGGAGTTTACCCTGGAACAGGAGGTAAGATATGGAATCATGTGGTCATGAAGTGTAATTTGCAGTGTTTGATTTGCAATACAATATGACAATGACAGCTTTACCATAATATAATAAATCCTAACCAGCTAATTTGCATTTGGTGTCATTCAGTCGGTACAGGAGGACTCACCCCTGCTCAAGCTAAAGCTGCTAAATATGGTAATCATTATTTGTGCTGTCATGCTATTTTGGGAGGGCTTTTTTTAAACAATTGTTAATTACTTAATCTATTTTCTGTATGTACTATGTTCTGTCCAGAAAAATATGAGATACTGTAGCTAACTTTATGAATTTATCAGGTGCTGGGGCTGGATTAGGTGGAGCTGGAACTGGTGCTGGTTTAGGTGGTCTTGGTGGTGTAGGACCTGGAGGAGCTTACCCTGGAACAGGAGGTGA
The DNA here is from genome assembly GCA_003987875.1 of Clarias batrachus. Classification (NCBI taxonomy): domain Eukaryota; kingdom Metazoa; phylum Chordata; class Actinopteri; order Siluriformes; family Clariidae; genus Clarias; species Clarias batrachus. The sequence continues at coordinate 169,101 of QMIH01000944.1, forward strand.
GAAGTAGAATCTTGAGGTGATGAGGGGTATTTTGCAATGCTTTAAAACACCTTATGACAATAGCGACTTTAGAATACAGTATATAATTGAGCATAACCAACTAATTTGTGTTTGTCATTCAGTAGGTACAGGAGGACTCACCCCTGCTCAGGCTAAAGCTGCAAAATATGGTAATCATTACTTGTGCTATCATGTTATTCTGGGGGGCTTTTAAAACAATTATTAATTAGTCTATATTCTGTATGTAGTATATTCTGTCCATAAATATATGAGCTACTGATGCTAACCTTATGGATTTAACAGGCGCTGGTCCTGGATTCGGTGGAGCTGGAACTGGTGCTGGTTTAGGTGGTGTAGGACCTGGAGGAGCTTACCCTGGAACAGGAGGTGAGTAGTGAAATCCTAAGGTCTTGAGATGTAATTTACAGTGCCTTTTGTCATGACCACTCAAAAGAAAATGTACAATGTAGGAGCCTTAAAAAAACGCAACAGTTGGAGTTGATATATACAAAACAACGATAGTTCTAGTAGCATGGAGTTTTGTTGTTGTTGAGCAATATGCAGAAGTCAAAGTCGATATATCCAATATATCCAAATATTCATTAATTCCAGTAAGATACAGTCTTGTCTACTGGCTGTTTTCAGAATTCAAAGCCAACATTTCCAAATGTCTGTGAATTCCAGTAACAGACAGTCTTGTGGTCAATACTGTAGGTCATATGATGAAGTTGAAGGTGGTAAATCCAACCATGCAAGAATCTGAACCACGAGGACAAGATAAGTTCAAAAGAACAAAACAGGCTCGTGATCGGTAGGCAATGACAAGACAAAGTACTGGACATGAATGCCACACAATCATCAAACAATAATCTGGTGAGGTGTGGCAGTTTCAAAGTGTCCTATAAAGCGAGAAGCAATGATGCTAAAGTGGCAACAGGTGAGCTCAAAGCGGTGACTGAGGCGATGAGAGATAAGATGTGAAATGGAGTATGGAAGTAAGTAAGCTAGTTTGTTTAAGGTATAGTTAGTGGTGTGGGGACAGTAGGGAAGAGATAAGTCATCAGCCCTGGGACACATGGAAGGTTGCATTAATACGGTACCTGGACAGAAGCAGGAAAAGTCTAACGAGGCTTGGATTGATGACTCAGGTAATGGTGAAAGGGCTGATATACCTGGGTGACAGCTTTCTTAATGGGTATGCCTCATGTAAAGAGCATTACCCTTTGATCTACATTGTATCTAGGAGGTCCAGAGTGACAATGCTTGTTGTTTGCCAGAAATGTGTTGAAGAAATTGCTGGGAACAAACTTGTTGCCATGTTCTCTTGCAGTGGAAGACAAAGGCTTGGGCTCATGGCACTGCGTCCTCTTCCTCTTGAGGAGGAAACAAGGGCAGTTGGTAGGCAGCACTTGAACAGTGACATACTAGTGAAGGAAGTAGGGAGCAAGTTATGGGAGTATTCTACCCAAGCAAGCAGTTTTCTCCATAGATTTCAAGCTAAACCAACTCTCCTGGCAGAGCTTTAGCAAAAATTAGGGGAGCTTACAATTTTTTGCGGCAAGAGAAGCAAGGTCTCAGAGACAGTTTTTAGGGTACTCGTGACCTGATGGATTTTATGGTGGTTGGTGCCAAGAAGAGCCTCCTGATTTTCAAGTGCCGCAGTCAAGTGGGCAGCCACTGCTCGAGCCATATCTGCAAGATTATACTGTCACAATCACTATCCAATCCAAGTACAGAGTGAGAATTAGACAAGGCACTTACAGATTCACGGGTGCTGTCAAAACCCTCCTGTCTGGTAATCTTATAAGCCGAAGAACACACGCAGCAGTTGAAGTTGATGCAGTATATCCAAAACAGCGATACTGTAGTTCCAGTAACAGGCAGTCTTGTGGTCAATAACCAATATGCAGAAACTGAAGGCAAAATATCCAAACATGTTGATTTCAGTCACAGACAAGAGGCAGTACACGGAAGTCAAAGCCGATAAATCCAAACATGCAATAAGATTAACATGTCGTTCATGGTGTGGGTGTGGTCTGACATGTTGTGACACTTCACACTGCAACACTTTATGACAATGACAGGTTTATCATTATATAGATGGGTCTAACCAGCTTTGTGTTTGATGTGTCATTCAGTAGGTACAGGAGGACTCACCCCTGCTCAGGCTAAAGCTGCTAAATATGGTAATCATTACTTGTGCTATCATGTTATCTTTGGAAGGCGTTTTTAAACGATTATTAATTACTTGAGGTATTTTCTGTATGTAGATTTTTGTGTCTGAAAATATATGAGCTACTAAAGCTAACATTATGGATTTTTCAGGTGCTGGTGCTGGATTAGGTGGAGCTGGAACTGGTGCTGGTTTAGGTGGTCTTGGTGGTTTAGGACCTGGAGGAGCTTACCCTGGAACAGGAGGTGAGTTGTGGAATCTTAAGGTCTTAATGTGTAATTTTCAGTGCTTTGTGTCATGATCACTCAAAAAGAAAACTGAAAATGCAAGTGCAGAGTGAGAATTAAATAAAGCACTTACAGTTTTGTGGGTGGTGTCTGAGTATCTGGCAAACTCACGAGCCTTAAAACAAATGCAACGGCTGAGTTAATATAGCCAAAACAACGGTAGATCCAGTAGCAGGCAGTCTCGTTGTCGTTGAGCAATGTGTCAAAGCCGATATATGCAAATGTCTGTTTATTCCAGCAACAGATGGTCTTGTAGTCGATAGGACATATTATGAAGTCGAAGCGGATAAATCCGAGCATTCAAGATTCTGAAACGCAAGGACAAGACATGGTCAAAAGAACAAAAGGCTCAGGCTCGTAATCGGTAGGCAATGACAAGACAAAGTACTGGGCATGAATGCCACACAATAATATGGTGAGGTGTAGCAGTTTCAAAGTGTCCTATAAAGCGAGAAGCAATGATGCTAAAGTGGCAACAGGTGAGCTCAAAGTGAAATGGAGGGTGGAGTAAGTGAGCCAGTCTGGTTAAGGTGTAGATTGTGGTGTGGGCACAGTAGGGAAGAGATAAGTCATCAGCCCTGGGACACATGGAAGGTTGCATTAATACGGTGCATGTACAGAAGCAGGGAAAGTCTAACGAGGCTTGGATTGATGACGCAGGTAATGGTGAATGGGCCGATATACCTGGGTGACAGTTTCCTTCATGTGGGCTTAATGGGTAGGTGTCATTTGAAGAGCATTACCCTTTGATCTACATTGTATCTAGGAGCTCCAGAGTGACCCTGGTTGTCTTTGTTTTGAAAAAGTTGCTGGGAATGTGCTTGTTGCCATGTTCTCTTGCAGTGTACACAAAGGCTTGGGCTCATGGCACTGTGTCCTCTTCCTCCTGAGGAGGAAACAAGGGCAGTTGGTATACTAGGCAGCACTAGAAAGTTGACATACTTGTGAAGGAAGCAGGGAGCGAGTTATGGGAGTATTCTACCCAAGGAAGAAGTTTTCCCCATAAATTCACAGCTAAACCAACTCTTCTGGCGGTGCTTTAGCAAAAATTAGGGGGCTTACAATTTGTTCAGCAAGAGAAGCCAGGGTCTCAGAGACGGTTTTTAGCATACTGGTGACCTGATGGATGTTATGGTAGTGGGTGCCAAGAAGAGCCTCTTGATTTTCAAGTGCCGCTGTCAAGTGGGCCGCCACTGCTGGATCCATATAGCCAGATTATACTGTCACAGTCACTATCCAATCCAAGTGCAATTTGAGAATTAGACAATGCACTTACAGTTTCATGGGTGCTGTTAAAACCCTGCTGTCTGGTAAACTTATAAGCCGAAGAACACAGGCAGCAGTTGAAGTTGATATATACAAAACAGCGATAGTTCCAGTAACAGGCAGTCTTGTGGTCAAAAAGCAATATGCAGAAACTGGAACCAGTATATGCAAACATGCATTAATTCCAGCCACAGCCAGTCTTGTGGTCAATAAGCTGTACGTGGAAGTCAAAGCCAATAAATCCAAACGTGCAATAAGGTTAAGGTGTAGTTCATGGTGTGAGCATAGTTCACTTTACAATACTTTATGACAATGACAGCTTTAATTTGTGTTTGATGTGTCATTCAATACGTACAGGAGGACTCACCCCTGCTCAGGCCAAAGCTGCTAAATATGGTAATCATTACTTGTGCTAACATGTTATTTTAGGGGGCTTTTTTTAAACAATTCTTAATTACTTGATCTATATTCTGTATGTAGTTTATTCTGTCTGAAAATATATGAGCTACTGATGCTAACATTATGGATTCATCAGGTGCTGGGGCTGGATTAGGTGGAGCTGGAACTGGTGCTGGTTTAGGTGGTCTTGGTGGTTTAGGACCTGGAGGAGCTTACCCTGGAACAGGAGGTGAGTAGTGGAATCTTAGGGTTTTAATGTGTAATTTGCAGTACTTTTTGTGATGACCACTCAAAAAAAAACTGAAAATGCAAGTGCAGAGTGAGAATTAAATAAAGCATTTACAGTTTTGTGGGTGGTGTCTGAGTGTCTGGCAAACTCACGTGCCTTAAAACAAATGCAACGGCTGAGTTAATATATCCAAAACAACGATAGATCCAGTAGCAGGCAGTCTCGTTGTCGTTGCGCAATATGCAGAAGTCGAAGCCGATATATCCAAATGTCTATTATTCCAAGTACCAGACAGTCTTGCGGTCAATAGGCCATATGATGAAGTTGAAGCGGATGAATCCGAATGTGCAAGAATCTGAAGCGCAAGGACAAGACATGGTCAAAAAAACAAAACAGGGTCATGATCGGTAGGAAACGTCAAGACAAAGTACTGGGCATGAATGGCACACAATAATCTGGTGAGGAGTAGCAGTTTGAGGCGATGAGAGATAAGATGTGAAATGGAGTATGGAAGTAAGTGAGCTAGTCTGTTTAAGGTATAGTTAGTGGTGTGGGGACAGTAGGCAAGAGATAAGTCATCAGCCCTGGGACACATGGAAGGTTGCATTAATATGGTGCATGGACAGAAGCAGGGAAAGTCTAACGAGGCTTGGATTGATGACTCGGGTAATGGTGAATGGGCCGATATACCTGGGTGACAGTTTCCTTCATGTGGGCTTAATGGGTATGTGTCATTTGAAGCACATTACCCTTTGATCTACATTGTATCTAGGAGCTCCAGAGTGACACTGGTTCTCTTTGTTGTGAAGAAGTTGCTGGGAACAAGCTTGTTTCCATGTTCTCTTGCAGTGGTAGACAAAGGCTTGGGCTCTTCCTCCCGAGGAGGAAACAAGGGTAGTTTGTATTCTAGGCAGCACTAGAAAGGTGACATACTAGTGAAGGAAGTAGGGAGCGAGTTATGGGAGTATTCTCCCCAAGGAAGCAGTTTTCTCCTTAAATTCACTGTTAAACCAACTCTTCTGGCGGAGATTTAGCAAAAATTAGAGGGTCTTACAATTTGTTCAGCAAGAGAAGCCAGGGTCTCAGAGACGGTTTTTAGGGTACTGGTGACCTGATGGATGTTATGGTGGTGGGTGCCAAGAAGAGCCTCCTGATTTTTAAGTGCCACTGTCAAGTGGGCAGCCGCTGCCAATGTGCAGAGTGAGAATTAGACAGTGCATTTACAGTTTCATGGGTGCTGTCAGGTAATCTCGTAGGCTGAAGAACACACGTAGCAGTTGATATATCCAAAACAGCGATAGTTCCAGTAACAGGCAGTCTTGTGGTCAATAAGCTGTACACGGAAAATAAATCCAAACGTGCAATAAGGTTAAGGTGTAGTTCATGGTGTGGGCATAGTCTGATGTGTCGTAACGTTTCACTTTAAAATACTTTATGACAATGACAGCTTAAGCATAATATAGTTGAGTGTAACCAGCTAATTTGTGTTTGATGTGTCATTCAGTAGGTACAGGAGGACTCACCCCTGCTCAGGCTAAAGCTGCTAAATATGGTAATCATTACTTGCGCTAACATGTTATTTTACGGGGCTTTTTTAAACAATTATTAATTACTTGATATACATTCTGCATGTAGTTTACTCTGTCTGAAAATATATGAGCTACTGATGCTAACATTATGGATTCATCAGGTGCTGGTGCTGGATTAGGTGGAGCTGGAACTGGTGCTGGTTTAGGTGGTCTTGGTGGTGTAGGACCTGGCGGAGTTTACCCTGGAACAGGAGGTGAGAAGTTCAATCTTGAGGTGATGACGTGTATTTTGCAATGCTTTGTGTCATGATCAGTCAAAAAGAAACCTTAAAATCCAAGTGCAGAGTGAGAATTAAATAAAGCATTTACAGTTTTGTGGGTGGTGTCTGAGTGTCTGGCAAACTCACGAGCCTTAAAACAAATGCAACAGCTGGAGTTGATCTATCCAAAACAACAATAGATCCAGTAGCAGGCAGTTATTCCTGTTATTCGTTGTTATTGAGCAATATGCGGACGTCGGAGCCGATATATCCAAATGTCTATTAATTCCAGTGACAGACGGTCTTGTTGTCGACTGGTTATTTGCAGAAGTCAAAGCCGATATTTCAAAATGAGCATTAATTTCATTAACAGACAGACTTGTGGTCAATAGGCCATATGATGAAGTCTAAGCGGATAAATCTGAACTTGCAAGAATCTGAAGCGCCAGGACAACACAAGGTCAAAGAACAAAAAAGGGTCGTCTTTGGTAGGCAATGACAAGACAAAGTACTGGGCATGAACTGCACACAATTACAGTATCTAGCGAGGGGCCGATGTTTTATACTGTCTATAAAGGAAGAAGTAATGATGCCAAAGTGGCAACAGGTGAGCTCAATTGCGACTGAAGCGATTAGAGATAAGCTGTGAAATGGAGCATGGGAGGAAGTGAGCTAGTTTCTTTAATGTGTAGTTCGCAGTGCGGGCACAGTGGGCAAGTCATCGGCCCTGGAACACATTAAAGGTACCGTTAATACGGTACATAGAGGGCAGCAGGGAAAGTCTTACGAAGCTTGGATTGATGATTCAGGTAATGGTGAAAGGGCCGATATACCTGGGTGACAGTTTCCTTGACGTGGTCTTAATGAGTATATCTCCTGTGAAGAGCATTACACTCCAGAGTGACACTGGTTATCTTTGTGTTGAAAAAGTTGCTGGGAACAATCTTGTTGCCATGTTTTTTGTAGTAGTAGACAAAGGCTTGGAAACAAGGGCAGTTGCTATACTAGGCAGCACTAGAAAGGTGACATACTAGTGAAGGAAGTAGGGAGTGAGTTATGGGAGTATTCTACCCAAGCAAGCAATTTTCACCTCTAAACCAACTATCCTGGCAGATCTATAGCAGAAATTAGGGGCGCCAAGAGAAGCCAGAGCCTCAGAGACAGTTTTGAGCATACTGGTGACCTGATGGATGTTATGGTGGTGGGTGCCTAGAAGAGCCTCCTGATTTTCAAGTGTCGCTGTCAAGAGGGCAGCCGCTGCTGGATCCATATTTCCTAGATTATACTGTCACAGTCACTATCCAACTCTCCAAAGTGCAGAGTCAGAATTAGACAAGTCACTTACAGTTCCACGGGTGCATTCAAAACCCTGGTGCCTGGTAAACCTGTAAGCCAAAGAAAACACGCAGCAGTTGAAGTTGATATATCCAAAAGGATAGGTCCAATAACAGGCAGGCTTGTGGTCAATGAGCAGTATGCAGAGCTTTGATTGGATCGTTTTAAAATCATCCTTCGGGCGCAGCACTGTGCGCTCTGAACCCTCCCACCTTTGTTCTTAGCGAATCATATTGTTTTTAAATAACACAGACAATGTCACAGACAGCCTTGTGTCAATAAGCTGTACGCAGAAGTCAAAGAAGATGAATCCAAATGTGCAATAAGGTTAAGGTGTAGGTTATGGTGTGGGTGTCGTTTAACGTGTCATGACACTTCACCTTGCAATACTTTATGACACTGACAGGTTTATCATGATAAAGTTGAGTCTAACCAGCTTTGTGTTTGATGTGTCATTCAGTAGGTACAGGAGGACTCACCCCTGCTCAGGCTAAAGCTGCTAAATATGGTAATCATTACTTGTGCTATCATGTTATTTTTAGCAACGTCGTTTTTTTGTATATGTAGTTTTTTCTTGTCCGAAGTGTTTAGCATAAACTATAACCATTTAACATGGCCACAGCAGAGGTTGAAAAGGCACATATCGAGTGAACAATCCATTTACTCTCATCCAAGTTTTAAAATACATGCAGAACCTTTTCAAAAATCTGTCCTGATTGACTGGTAGCTTCTGAAAAACATGGTGTAGCTATAATCTTCAATGAAATACAAAAATGATTGTATTTTTTGGAAGGTGCAGGTGGAGTCCCAGGAGCTGGACTTTACCCTGGTATAGGAGGTAAATAAAATGTGTAATATATAATATTGTTTCAGTTTTCAATGTATTATTATTATTGTTGTTGTTGTTGTTGTTGTTATTATTATATGTTTTTAATATATATAAACAGGTATAGGAGGAGGTTTTGTACCAGGAACTGGAGGAGTTGGACCAGGTGAATAAGCGCACGCGAGAGAGAGAGAGAGAGAGAGAGAGAGAGAGAGAGAGAGATGTGTTAGTTCATGTTATGTGGGCACTGATAATGCAAGGCTGAACAGTTTTTTTTTTTTGTAGTGGACGCTGCTTGCCCTCTAGTGGTCACACAAGAGACAGGGCACGTAATAGGGAGAGAGGAAGTGAAAAAGGATGAAGTAAATAAGAGTGATAAAAACAAAGTTTGGTCATTCGTGCTCCATCTTTTTTAAGCCAACTTTACGTTTGTTAATGCCACATACTGTAGTTTGCCTCAATGATCAGCTTATTATCAGCTCATTAGTCTTTAAATGATGTGTAAAGTATATCACGGGCGAACTGTATGTAAAACCCTGGGGATTTACTGTAGATTTCCTGCAGCCACTACAACAATCTACACTTATGGCAATGTCTCTGTACCATTCATGACTTCATAGTGTGTGTAACATAGTGTTAATGTTCCATTTTTTTTCACTTACAGGTCTTACACCTGCCCAGGCAAAAGCAGCTAAATATGGTAATGCTTCTTCAATTCTTAACCTTGTTAGACCTGTGTCGGAAGAAAATGTCATTTTCTCTGAACTTCTTTGTCTGAATGTATACTTGTAACATGAGGACTGTCAGGTATAATTCTTTTGCCAAACTTCTTCCTAGTTGAATACAATGATTAAATGTATCGACTGTACAGTACAGAAACAGTCAGTAGAAAAGTAATAAATGCTTTGATTTTTGCATTGGACTTTTTAAAATGCATTTAAATTATTTAAATATATACATATACAAATTGATATATCCAAATANATATATATACTCTTTTATGGAGCTATTCCTGTTTTTTTCTTGTTTAGGTGGTGCTGGAACTGGCTTGGGTGGTTTACCACAGACAGGTAAGACAGACAGAGGTTTGGGTCAAAGAGAAAACTTGTTACTAATGTCATAATAGTGTGTATTTTTTTTTAAAGCCTTCAGAAAGTGGTAATTTAAAAATCACAAAATGCAACAACGACAAAAAAAAGTACTGTATTGTGAATTAAAGACATACAGGACAAAGCATGTCATGACAGCCATTTCTGATACCATTCACCAGACGCCCTCTAGTGTGAGTGGATTTTCTTTCAATATCGAATCACTTAAAAAATCCCAATTGTGTGCCAATTTGGTTACCAAAGATGGTCCTATTATCCTAATTATCCACATTTTAGACAAAGGCACATGTTAAACAAGAAAATAATAAAATGAAAGATCATTTAAAAAAGTGAATACACTAACAAAAGTGTGTACACCCCTCACATTTTAGCAACAACTTTATTATATGTTCTCAAGGGACAATACTATAGAAATTGTCTGGCAACGAAAATGAGTACACCTTAAGTGAACACTGTGTCCAAAGTGTCAATATTTTGTGTAAGACCCCTTGTTACTTACAGTAGCATGGCCATAATCCTCCTGAGCATGGAATTCTTCCACTACTCCATAAACATATGACAGACCTGCTGAATGTCACATGGCACTTCGCCACCTTCCGCTTAAGAATGCCCCACAGGTGCTCAATAGGGTTCAGCTCTGGAGACATACTGGGCCACTGGCCATCACATGAACATGATGTGAAAGATGTACAGTAAATCTACAGTATGCTGTTATACAAACTGCACATTGACTGCTCTAAAATATATCCAAGTTTCATTTATATAGTATTGTCATTTGATAAGCTATACTACATATTTGCTGAAATTAGAGGGGTGTACTCACTTTTGTGAATGGGTTGGAAACAGGTGGATGGATGGATGGATGGATGGATGCATTCCAGTAAATACAATGTATGGCCAAAAGATGCCAGTATACACCTGACCACCTTTTTCTTTGGCCTTTTTGAAGATTTTTTTTAAATAAGTCAGACCTGAAGTGTGGTTTTGGTTACAGGTGTTAGACCTGGTACTGCAGTGGATGGTATCGGGAGCCAAGGTAATAAGAGCAGAGTTATGTTAGACTGTTTAATGTTCTGATGTCTGTGACAACCCATGTTAATGATTGCTATTCCCGCTTTTTTCATTAGCAGGATACGCTGCTGCAAAAGCTGCAAAATATGGTAATTATTATGTTTTTACCATATAACATTATTAGACTATTGGACAATGTTTATTTTGCAGATTTACATACAGTATAAACAAACAAGCATACAGTATATTGTACAGATTTCCAACTGGACAATATGTAAATTAGGGGTATAATACACTAAGAGATCTAAATATCTGTATTCGTATTAATAATTGGATTTAAACAACTGGTTATAGTCTAAACAGGAAGGGTTTTATTAGAATGCCTTCTATTTTATATGTTTCTGTTTAGAGCACACTATTAATTCATTCAGAATAATGTATTTGTGTTTCGTTACAACCCTAATGTATGTTATACATATGTCCTGTGGTCTAAACTTAACTCACCAGGCCAACTTTAAAGTTTACACTCTTGTTGTAATAATGTGCCAAACTTATTGAGGCAGATATGATTAGCTGAGTCACTATTTGACAGGTGTTCCAGGAGGTGTTCCTGGTGGTGTTCCAGGTGGTGTTCCAGGAGGTGTACCGGGTGGTGTTCCTGGAGGTGTGCCAGGTGGTTTTCCAGGTGGTGTTCCAGGTAATAAAAAATAATTAAATACATTAGTAAAATAAAATTTAAAAAAAGTTGTCTCATAATAGGTGTAGTAAACTCACAATAGTAAAAACAAAAGCTTTGCTTTACCTTGTGTTGTTTAGGATATCCTGCTAATGCGAAAGCACTGAAATATGGTATGTATATTTGGTTACATCTATAATATCTCATTTAAAAATATGTTACATTTAATATTTTTGTAATATGTTTGTGTCAAAGCTTTATTGTTGCTCTTCATTTATCATTTACAGGTGTGCCAGGTGGTGTGCCAGGTGGTGTGCCAGGTGGTGTGCCAGGTGGTGTTCCAGGTGGTGTTCCAGGTGGTGTTCCAGGAGGTGTGTATTATTTTATACTTTGTTAAAATAAATAAAAACACAGTTACATATTTAAGTAAACTTAATAATAACAAATTGTTTTTTTGCAGGATATTCTGCTGGTGCTAAGGCAGCAAAATATGGTATGTACATTCAGTAATTGCATTATTTGTCATTGTACAAAGATTAGTTTTGTTATTTACACCTCCAAACATAATCCTGAGGTTAGAACTAGGAAAATATTGCTCTGAAAATGAAGCAAAGAGTACAGTATGGTGTTCTTGTATTGCTTAGGTGCTGGTGGTTATGGAGTTCCTGGTGGATTGACGATACCTGGGGGTAAACACAGTGATAATTCATATACAGTACTGTAGATACATATTTAATCCTATATGTTTAGATGTGTAACAGGTTGTGGTTATTATCAAATTTTCCGATTAGTGCTAAAATATTTTCATGTTAGACCATTAAAAATCTTGCACAATTGCACAGATTGAAATGTATTGCCATGGGTTTCAGCTCTGTCACACATTCTATCTTGTACAAATAGAGAAAGCCAGGTCATAAATGAACCTATCAATTCAGTTGATTGTTTTTTAACCATTTGTCTCACTATAAACATGATTATAAAAACATAAATAACCAAACTAAATAGCCAAAGGTTTGTGCAGACCTGACCTTCAGACTCATGTATTCTGTTAAATATCTCATTCCAGATTTAGTTTCCCCTTTGCTGTCATAACAACCTCCACTCTTCTGGAAAGGCATTCCACTAGATTTTTGAGAATGATTTTGAATTTAATGCTTTTCTGGTTGAATAAGTCACAGTGAGTGTATGCATTGATGTTGGCCTGGAAGGCCTGGGGTGCAGTCAGGGATCCATTTCATCCAAAAGGTGTCCAGTGGGGTTTTGGCTGACATTTGTTTTGGCCCCTTAGTTCAAAGAAAGGGAAATGTATGTAATGCTATAGTATACTTAACCCTAACCCTGTGCAATTGTGTGCTTCCAATTTTGTGGCAACTGTACAGGGAGCAAGTATTTATTCTATATGACCCTTAATATCAAGTCAAGAATTATTGTAAATCACACAGGATAGTTTTGAGCTTTGGCCAATACAATAGAGCAATAAGTAGGATGTGTGAAATGTTCAATTCCGCCAATATAATAAATATAAACGTTATTTTCCTGATCCTTCAACAGATTTGTAAAAGTTTTCATCTAAAACATTGTTTTAAAGCACCTTAATGAACACTACTCATGCTTTTATCATGATTTTTTTTTTTTTTACTGTAAACATACAGTGCTGGCAAAGTTATCTTTAGGTGTAGCACCAAAATCCTGATGCCAAAATGAGACTAAAAATAGGATTTTGACAGTGTATTTTAAGGTCTTCCTTATGAACAACTTTGCACTGGCCATATCTCAGCAACTGAACATCATACAGTTATAAACCTGATATAAAATGGAGCTTATTGAACCTGGAATCTGGAAATATGCTGTACAGTATGTACCTCAAATCAGCAAAAAGCAACTTAATACCTGATTTGATGTGATGGGTCACATATGACTGTGATGGCCAGGTGTCTACGTTTGGGAATATAGGGTATGTGAATATATAGATCTCATTCAGGTTTTTGGTATAAGCGCACTAGGCAAACAGTCAAATAGAGAAAATTGCTTCTATACAAATCTGACTTTGCCACCACATTCCACTTATAATATTTATTGGAAAATTTGCATAAATTTTTTACATTGGAGCATTTAATTAGTTATATCAGTTATATTAAACATTTAACATAAACATTCTTATTCACAAAATCTCTGAAGTTTAAACTTTGTGAGATATAGAAATAAAGTCACAAATCATAACCTAACATGCTGTTTATATTGGGTATCTCTGGTTATCAGGTGCTGGTACAGTGCAAGGAGTTGTTGGGGGAACAGGTGGAATCCCTGGAACCTCCGCAGGAGCTGGAAGTAATTCATTTAAAAATATATTACAAATGTTAAAAATTAAGTGATTGGGTAAACTATAGCCAACATTATGGACTTATTTCTTTACAGCATATCCTGGTGGAGTTAAACCTCCTAAGTATGGTAAGATTTATTAGTATTAGGTTTCATTTTATACGCTTATAATCTCATATTCCAATAAATGATTAAAAGTTTTTAAAAATTACCATGGCTATCAAACTTAAAACATTAAAACCTCTCTAGGAATTGGAGTAGGGACTGGGGGAGTACCATTGACTGGACCTGGCACTGGACTTGGAACTGGAGGTGAATGATGATTCTGAACTTTATTAAACAATTCTATGTAATACATAAGAGAAACATATTATTATGTTATAATCTATCTGGCAGTGACTGTTTACATCCGGCACAGAGAAATGAAGAGAGTAAGAGGAGCCGGACCCAAGTGCAGATTTACAGCACCAAAGGGGCGTGGCTTAGATGCAGTTTTGGATGAGGGAGGTGTAGCACTTCCATGTTTAGGGGGAAAATCCTAGTGACGTAATACAAAGCCGGTGCAATGGGTCAGAAAGCCAGTTAAATCAGTCAGCGATGCGTGAGTCAAAAAGGGAGCGAGCAGAGACGTTGTCGTAAGCCAGTGTGAGAGTTCAAAGCCAGTGAGTCAGTCAGCGATGTGAAAAATACAAAAGGAGAGCGAGCATAAGGGGTTGGTAACCCGGCGCTTGATTTGGGAGACACGAAAGGTGGGATTTATCCGGTGCATAGTCGAAGGCTGGCTTAACCTAACAGAGCAAGGGTTGATAATCTTGGTGATGGTGAATGAGCCAATGAACCTAGGGGATAGTTTGTGTGAGATGGTGTTGATGGGAATGTCTCGTGTGGCAAACATTACTCTATTGCCAACCTTGCATCTTGGGGCAGCCGAGCGTCGTCAATCTGCTTGTTGCTTGAAGGCTTGTACTGACTTTAAGATTTGGGACTGAGCTTTCTGCCAGGTTCTCTTGCAGCTGCGCACGAAACTTTGTGTCGAAGGGACCGCTACCTCTTCTTCCTGAGAAGGAAACACGAGTGGTTAATACCCTAAACAGCACTGAAAGGGAGACATTCTGGTAGATGATGGGAAGGGAGTTGTGGGCATATTCTATCCATGGGAGCATCCTGCTCCATGAACGAAATGGGCGCTCTGGAGAAACAATCAACAATGGTCATAATGCAAGAGTTCCCCTCCGAAGTTGGGGGTCCTGTAACAAAATCAAGTGCAATGTGAGACCAAGGACGGTGAGGGATGGGGAGTGGTTTAAGGAGGCCTGCTGGAGGTTGGTTGGATGACTTGTTTCTTATACATGTCTCACATGCTGCCACGAATAGGAACATTGCTTGGGCCTGGTTCTTGCTTCAGGGCCTGTCTGACCAGGACTTCAATGTCCTACTGGGTGGCAACCACAAGGCATTGTGGTGGGAGGATGCTTTCAGTAGGGGAACAATTCTGGGGCAAAGAGAACTGTCGAGAAAGAGCATCTGGCTTGGTGTTCTTAGAACCTGGGCGGTAGGATATAGTAAAATTGAACCTTGATGGCTTGACGGGGATTTTATCTTTTGGCTGATTTTAAATATTCAAGGTTTCTGTGGTCAGTCCAAACCAGGAAAGGATGCTGAGTCCCCTCAAAGCAATGTCTCCACTCTTCAAAGGCTAGCTTGATAGCTAGTAGCTCTCGGTCACCAATGTCATAGTTCCTTTCTGTAGGAGTGAGTCGGCGAGAGAAAAAGGAACAGGATGCAGCTTGTTGTCTTTGGGGTTTCTCTGAGAAAGGATTGCTCCAGCCCCGGTCCCAGAAGCATCCACTTCGACAGTGAATTGGAGAGATGGGTCTGGGATGGAAAGGATAAGTGCCAAAGTGAACCTTCGTTTGAGGCTAGTAAGGGACTCTTCTGCCCTTGCATTCCACTTAAAGAGAAGTTTTGAGGAGGTGAGAGCTGTAAGGGGAGCAGCCATGGTGCTATAATTCCTTATGAATCTGCGATAGGAATTAGCAAACCCTAGGAAGCGTTGGAGTTCTCATCTAGAAGCGGGCGTGGGCCGGTCAGACCTTGGAGGGCTCCATCTGGATCATGGAGGGAGAAATTGCAAACCCCAGAAAAGAAGTGGATTTCTGGTGAAACTCACACTTCTCTGCCTTGACAAAAAGTTTGTTCTCCAGCAGCCTCTGTAATACTGTACCTGGCGAACATGGGTAACGTGTTCATCGAGGGAATAAGAAAAGATTAAAAATGTCATCAAGGTAGACTTGTCTTTCAATAAAGACTTGTCTTTCTTCTCTACGAAGAAGAATCCTGCACCTGCCGGTGAAGACGAAGGGCGGATGATTCCAGCTGCTAGTGATTCAGCGATGTAGTGGTTCATGGCATCTCTTTCGGGGGAAGAGAGGGAGTAGAGACACCCCATTGGGTGGGCTGTGCCCGGGAGAAGATTGATGGCACAATCATAGGGTCGATGTGGTGGCAGGAAGATGGCACAAGACTTACTGAAGACCTCTCGGAGGTCAGCATACTCCGGGGGTACATTGGTGAGATCGGGGAGCTCCCCTTTATGCGTAGCAGAAGGAGGCTGAATGGATGCAGAGAGAAGGCATGAGGACAGACAAGATGGGTTCCAGCCTAGGATCGTGTTCCGGACCCAGTCTATATGAGGGTTATATTTTACTAACCAAGCGCGTCCAAGGACAATTGGGGTATGGGACTTATGCATGATGAGAAATGAGAAATGATTCTCTGTGTGGTTGACGGAAATTCTTAAACTGATGGGGAGAGTGCGATGAGTGATCTACCATCCAGAGCTTGAACAGGAAGAGGGTGCTCAAGAGGAGTAGATGAGATCTTGAGGGTGTCTACAGTACGGGGGCAGATCAGGTTCAGGTCGCCTCCAGAGTCAATGATAGCCCATACAGTGTGGGTCCTATTGTTGAGGATCACAAAGACAAGAAGGCAGGAGCGAGAGATTGAGTTCACTAGGGGGCCTTGCCTTTTAATGGACAGGTCTCCCGAAAGTGGCCAGCTTGACCGCAATAGAAGCATGCTCTCTCCCTGGGTAGACGCAGGCACTCTTCTGGGGAGATGTGGGTGCAATCTACTTGCATGGGTTCGGGAGCAGGTTCAGGAAGGGAAGGTGAGCTGCAGTCTCTGGATGTGCTGGACTGTAACTGCTGCAACATGGAGCTTGAGCGTCCCACAGGGCAGTGCCCCATTCCCGGGCCCAACCTGAGAGCAGGGTGATGACTTTGGAGCGCTCAGTGGGGAAGGACGAAGTTTGCAGCTCTAAAACCAGGGAGCATTGGCACAAGAAGGAACGGCAGGATCGCCATAATAGGAGGGTGGGGCGGGTAGGCGGGGTCCATGAGATGGTAAAGGGAGAGGAGCTACTGCCTGCAAAAAATCCAAAAGGAGAGCGAGCAGAGATGTAAACGTGAACCGAAGCGAGAGTTCAAAACCAGCAGGGAAACAAACAGTGAACAAGATCCAAAAACGAGAGGCTAGAATCGAATACCAAGAACGGTCGAGAATGGAAACAACTAACACGAAAAAAGAAACGTGAGAAAACTGGGCTCTGAAGGCACCCAATAATCTGGCAGTGAGACAGCGCTCGGCGCTTCCTTAAATGCGGGGTGAAATTAGTTGTGAATGGGATGCCGGTGTGTAAAGGGGCGGGGCGTATGAAAAAGCATGACAGCCAGGAGGAAAACATGAGCACGTGAGAGAGAAGGCATGACAAGGAAAAAAGGAGAAATGAATGACGTTGGTTCGTGACAGGAACTTGACAGTAATAATAACTGTATCTTAATTGTGATGGGTACTATATATATTTTTTAATGTTGTGCTATATTGTACATGCTGTTGGTGTTTTTTTATTTTCAAGCTACCAAATGACCAGGTAGCTGGTGTGTTTTAAATTATTTCCATGAAGTATTTCAAACCTTTGGTCAAAAATCTTTATAGAGACACTAGTACATGAATTGTTCCTTTTTTTTTTTTAATAACTACGACAGTGTCTGATTTGAAAACAAACAGTTGAGTTGATTAATATTTGCTTTTATTTATTTCCAGGTTATCCTAGTGGAGTTAAGCCTCCTAAATATGGTAAAAAAAAAAAATAATAATAATAATACCATTCATAATTTTGAAATATACCAAAGTAGGGAATATGGCTATTGGACAAACTGAACTTTATTAACTCAAGTCTAAAACAATGCTCTCTTGGAGGTCCTGGACCTGGACTAGGACCGGGAGGAATACCATTGCCTAGGGTTGTGAATGGAAGAGTAGCATTGCCTGAAACTGGAGGTAAATTAGGATTCTAGCATTTCCTTATCCCTACCTACTCAGTGGTTTTATTCTTTATCCATGGCTCATGAAGCCAACCACACAGCAGCTGAACACACTTTAGATACAGTATAAACTTAAATAAATCTCCCAACACTGAATCCATCTAAAGTAGATATTTTTATTGAAACAATAACATCACACATATTATTACAAATCTATCGGTAGAAACCTGAGATTTGCCTTTCAAAAAGCATGTGGGAGCTTTATTGTCGTAGGAAATCAATTAATTCAGATGACCAATAAAATTTGAAAAATTTGACAGCACTGTGAGATCACACATTGTGATAATTGACATTTTGAAATCAATTGAAATACATTTCATAAAGCATGTAATAAACCATATGTTAACTATGTAGATAGCAAAAATGCTCAAGTTTTGTATGTCAAACTTTTGGTGCTTTAGAATTTAAGTACAGTGTTCACAGTTTACCGATTGAAATTTCATTTTATTTTTTAATTAAAAAATAAATAACGGTAGTGTAGTATTTAACTGTTATTTAACTGTAGTAAATAACTGTAGTGTCTTGATGATGCAAGTAAATAAAATGCTATTTGCTTTTTGCAGGATATCCTAGTGGAGTCAAACCTCCCAAACCTGGTATGACAATGCATACATTCAGACACACTACCCAGTTTGTTGTCGAAAAATGTTTTTTTGTGAACCCAGTCTTTTTTAAAATGTAGTATTCTTCTAATAGTTGTACCAAGCACTGGCATTACTGGAACAGGTATTTTGGTACCCGGCGCTACACCTGAGGTGGGTCTTTTGCCAGATGGACCTGGACTTCTTGATCCAGGTAGCACAGGTACCTATAATACATTTGGCTCATCTAATTGAACATTGACCATTCAGTATTGGTTAACCATTAATCATATTTGTACTTCTTGTAAAGCTAAGGGCCCAACTCTGGCCCCTGGTGGAACTATTAGTCCAGGTAAGGACCATAACTTCTTGTACATTTGTTCCATTAGGGAATTATATATTTGCTTTCATTTAAGATTTTATCTTTAATTGAATATCAAAAATCAAAATGGTTTATTACCTACTGGTCTTGGATAATGACGCATAGACAAAACTCCCATATCCATATATACACACAATCCTGTACATATAGGTTTGGAAAAGGACACTTTTTTGTTTGTATTCTGTGCATTATTAGAATGGATTTGAAGCAGTAACTGAAGTGCAGACTTTCTGCTTTAATTTTAGGGTTTTAACAAAAATATTACATTACCAGTTCAGGAATTGAACACATTTGTATACAAAGTCCCTTCAGGTGGTCATATCCCTATCAAAGACTACAATCAAGGGATGACTTCTTTTTTGAAGAAGCAAATGGCAGCAAATAGAAATAGAACCTGGTCTTCTGTGTTTATGGATAATGTGAAATGAATGATGGATGCTGGTAGAAATAACAGGATGAATTCTGATGTGTACAGAGGTATATTACTTTAAATACTGCAAAACTGCTGAAAACTGCAAAATTACCCAAGGCAGAAAAATGTTATGTTATTTAAAGATCTAGTTAATCACTTGACATCATTCTGAAGAACTTTATTGAGGACTTCATCCTTTATGTAAATGAATCTTAATATTTATAATGATGACAGTCTGTCCAATTAACTTCCTAGGAAAAACGGATTATACACACCTACTCATTCAAGGAATTTTCTTTATTTATTTTTTTACAATTCAAAGTCTCCATACAATACAAAGTTCTGAAACCATCAAAACTATGGACTAATACATATGAAATTATGTGGTTTAAAAAATTGTAAAGGGAAGTAAAGGAAAAAAATCTGCACAACAAAAAATCATGTTGTGGTGAATCTTTCTCAACACATGAACAAGGCACTTTAGTACCTTTATCTCCGAAAGTGTTTACTCATCTAGGTATTGTCTTAAGAGATGCTGCTGAATCCTGAAAAGACTATAGACACCTGCATCAGCTGCAAGCATTGCTATTTGTGATGAAAACCTATTGTGTTCCTCCACTGACCTCATATCAGAGGTCTTTAAATGCTCTCTTGCTAAACCTTTGCTATTTTGCTATTTCTTCCCAACCGAATAAAGGCTAATATGACTCTTTGTAGCTGATTCACCCTGAAACGCTACTATTTCATGGCAGTACCAGTGGCTGCTGCCAATGCTCATTTTTTTTCAACAGCTACAAAGCTGATCACCTCTGTGCTGCATTTCTTTAAACTGCAAACGTTGAAGGTGGAACCTGTTGTTTCTTGGCAGGACCGACGGCTAGTGTTGAAACTGGCAAGGCCCCTAAGCCCAGTAAGATCGCCTATGCGGCATGAAACTGAGATAAATGTTCTGTTTTTCTCTGGAAACATAACCCCTTCCATCCACACATCTCTGTTTCTGTTTTCCATTTTACACTAACAATGCAGACCATGCAGCTAACTCTGCTTGTCATTGACATGGCATGCTTTTAATTTAATACTTTGGCAAACCTTTGAATAACAGGTCTGTGAGAAGACATTTTTGGGGAGTACAGAGTTTGTGAGTCTTATATAATAAATGTCAGATTTCCCCCCAAAAAAATTATATCCTTGTAACTTCTGGAAAGTTCTTATGTGATGAGGGATAAAGAAGTATATTTTGTTCAAGCAGATCATCAATTATTTCGCCTGAAACTTTGTTTTGTTTTGTCTGTCTATTTGCCTTCTAATTACAAATGTTCTGCTTTTTTTCTATGCAGGCACAGGCGACATACCTCAAGGTATTTATTTAATTCTGAATCTTACCAGTTCTAACCACTCAGCATTCAACATTACCAGTATACTAGTCACCATTCTGATCGTCTGTCATCATCTGCACCTGTTTCTCACTGTTTTCATGATGATTGAATGATTCATAGGTCACTGTATGGCTTAACAGTAAATTACATACTGTAGATGATTCCAGGGAACCGCAGGTGGCTTTTAAAAATGCTATGGCATTTTTTTTTTTTAATGTTGGATTTGTCAAGTTGGGGCCGAGTATATTCGGTTTTTAAGTGACCCAGAATCCAGAACAGGGTACAGGGGCTGGATCAAAATAAGAACCAAAAAAGACCCTTGTGAAGTTTGGAGAATTATTCCTTAAATCCATATAAAGAAAAACAGCCTGGATCTTTTGCTCTTTTGACTTTTCTTTTTTTTTTCCTTTTATTATTTTGTTCATTAATTATTTTAACTATTCCACAGGTGGAGTGGACCCTGGTAAGTGCACCGGATCAACTGCATGTTTTGGTCCACTAGAGGTCACTGTATTTAATTTTATTTAATTTTATTTTACAATAAATTCAATAATAAATATTATTATTATTATTATTATTATTATTATTAAATATGATTGCTTTGAACTGCCTTTAAATATCTTGACATCTTTTCCGTTACTTTTTTGAAATAAAAAAAATAAAAAATAGGTTCTCTTGTTAAACCTCCCAAGACTGGTGGTGTAGGTAAGTGTTTTTCTTTTCATAACAAAATTTTCAGTTTTTAACTCCTATATTCATGGCACTCATTCATTCATTTCCACAGGTCCAATCCCATACGGTGGCTATGGTGAGAGTCCATTAAAATACACATTTGTACACACACCTGCTGCTGTTGTATGGTCAAACATGACCTATAAATGCAAATGTTTGAGAAATGTTCCAAGCCTTCTACTATTTTAGCCAAAAAATGAATGGGCCATTTTCACCCAAATAGCAATAAAATGTTAAATTGGGTTTCTTCTCACTCAAATCCTTATTGATTTATTAGGAACCGGAGTCCTCCCAGGAGCCAAGCCAATTACAGCACCAGGTATAATAAGCAACAACTTGCAACTTGCACTATATATATATATATATATACTGAAAGAGAAAGAGAGGAAGTGAGCTGTGCCCTAAACTGCATGTGTGAAATGATTAATCTAGGGTTACAGCTATTGTTTGCTGAAGTACTAGTACTGTGTGTAATTGGGTGTAATCTTTGTGGTTTTACAGTTAGACTTCTAAAACATGGAAAAATATATTTTTATTATTATTATTATTATTACTAGTAGTTTTTTCAAAGCCCCTATGATATAAATATGCCCTTTGCTACTGGTTAGATGTCTATTGTGATTTGCAACATCAGGAAATGTTTCTAGAAGATTGGGTTCAACCGCACAAACAGAGATGTCAATTATCCAGGAAATGCCATGATTGTTAGTTTTCTCTACAAGAACAGATTCTTTTTTTTTTTTTTCTTGAATTCACTGCCCTAATCATTATTACCTTGTTGAACACTTTTTCAAAATACATTTGTTCATATAATCCTAGCAGATAGTACTTACGTAAAGAAAGAGACACTTGCTTAAAGATCTTTGATCATTTGATGGTACTGTTACAGGTGTGAGATATCCTACTGGTGTTGGCCTTGGACCAGGTGGAGCTGGTGTTAAACCAGCCAAACCAGGTACATACAACTTCTATTTCGCTTTCTGAGATTTGTTAGACTATTTAGATCATGATTAAATTCAGGAATCAAATATCAAGACACAATGTGCCACTTGAACTATGATATTGCATACCGACCCTAACAGGAGCTGTTGGTAGTCTTTAACCCTGAAGTTAAAATGAGAAGGAGGACATTTCTGATAATAACTCCCTGCGGAAGGTTAAAAACTTTACTGTTTGAAGTTTAGTTCCTAACGGTTGCTAAATAAAGCAGAAGTTTGTGTACAATCAGATCGTCTGTTGTGATAAAAGAAATCTCTGGTGAGGAAATGAATACTTTTAGTTTGGAGTCCCTTACTAAAACATCTTAATTACACTGTTGAAAATCTGGTCCAGTTCCCTAACAGTCTTCTCTATAATCTTCTCAGGCTACGGCTCATTGGGCACAGGATATCCACAAGGTGAGGAAATTTATTATTTTTTTTCTCTGTTCAAGTCAAACAAGGACTTGTAATGAAGGCATTAAACAGTTGGACATTTACAGAAGATTTCAAACACAGCATGGTGATCAGACTCTTAACTGGAATTGTTCAAACTTTATACTGTACATTCATGAATGACGATCCTAGCCGAGGCGGATCAGAGGCCATTGCAGTCGTTCCCATGAACATTCAGCAGGTGCAACGTCTGAGCCGTGAATATCGCTAAATAATTTGTCACTAACTTGTGGAAGAGACACTTCTGTCTGTGGGAGCTGTACAACCAGTCATTCATGAACACCACTTGCACATGACAGGAACTTGGCTGGGAGTGGGTGTGGCAGATTCCCATGGAGCTCACTGCAAATCATTTCTGCATTATGTTTGGGTCATGTTTCTGGAATACAAAAAAAATACTGCCAAGCAGTCGTGAAACACTGGGAAGAGTGCATTATCTAAAGTCCCCGTTTGACTTAAAGTGTAATACCCAATTATTAAACAACTATGTGTGGAAAGATATTTTGATTGATGGTTGAACACATATTGTTATTATTTACTATAGAAGTGAACATTAGCAAGCCATAAAAATCAATTCTGTTTACATTAGGAAAAGTAAATTAAATTTGCCACAGACTCTACGTATATGGACAGTTGCATTTATAAAAGTGTCCGTGTTTTGTCTCTTTGTCTAATTTCATGAGAGAGACATGAAAAGGCTGATATGGCTGTTTATAACTGTTTCACGCCATGTTATACATTAAAGCTGCAGTAATTTTAATCACATAAATACGTAGGCAGAGGGCCCAATTTTCCTTTTTCACAGTACAGTACTTATAATACTATAATACTATACAACTATACAAAACTATACAACTATAATAATACAATTTCTTGATCTCGTTCTCTCTCTGTAAATATACTGAAATTATCGTATGCTTCTTGCCCATATTTAATATCTTTGGCATACCCCTCTAGAGAATTCTGCTACAGTGCTGCAGTATTATCTTATATAAATCTTTCTGATTAACAGGTGCCATCGCTCCAGGACCATATGGAGGCTATCCACAGGCTTATCCAGGTAGGAAATCACCAAGATTTTGTTTGTACTTTACAGGTGCTAATCTAAATCTGTTACATGATACAATACTGTAGGTGACGAGTGATTATAATTATAATTTAAAAAATTATATCTAATTGCTAATAGCTAAGTGCTGTTGAATTTCTGAATATGGTTGACCAAATTAAAATTCACACTCATTCTAATATTTGATTATTTATATTGACGAGCGATTGCCATGGTCTTGTATTGCAGGCGCTCCATTTAATCTACATCTAATAATGAAGGGGTGAAAATATGTATTTGTTGATATGGTGAGGCCTTCAGTAAGAAGGTGGTTATCTAACATTTATGGAACAATTTTGGAATTTGAGGATTTAATGCTTTGTAACAGTCAAAAGATGTGCTCGCAACGGAAAGTCAATTTTTCAAAAGAGAGGAGACAAAAAGAAAGGATGATAAGGGAATATATAAGGGACAGTTGATTTTTCTAATAACATAAGTGAGAACGAGAGTTAACCAGTGTTCCACAACATTAAATGAAAACCATAAAAATGGTTAATGCATCATTTATTAATATATTGAAAAACTGTAAATGTTGCCAACCTGCTGTGGTATAAGAGGAATTTAATGCTTCAGGATGTGCTGTTATAGCTAAATAATAAACCTTTTGAGTTGAATCCTATAAAACAAATTGTTGTATCTTATCCCTTATAATGTAGAAGTGACTTAGTTGGTTAACTGATTATGTTTGTTATGACCTTTAGAAGATCATTTTGACAATTAAAATTTTAACCCCTTGCTTATAGGGTGGCTTAATCTACATGATAATGCAGTTTAGAGTGTAGAGGGACAAAAAGGAAATTTATTATATTATATATTATATTATATTATATTATATTATATTATATTATTTTATTTTAAACAAGCTAAGTATCAGACTTATCAGAATAGGATAAGTCTTATAGGAGCTTGTTCCTGGACTCAGAACATTTCATAGTGGTCAAGTGTGATCAATGGTTCTTCTTTGCACTAATGTGTTCTCTAAGCAGTGACCCAAAACTGAGAACTTATAGAGTTTCTGCTTTTTTCCAAAGACACACAATACAGCAGAAGTTGGGATGCAGTATTTTTTTTCTCCCTTTTTTTACTTTGTGGTTATAGAGATACACCACATATACAGTAGTAAGGACATAACTGAATACTTTTTTTTTTAGAATAAACAGATACATTTTGTATACAGATAATGATAAAGACATAAAGAGGACGTGCAATATTCCTTGTGTGTGTATACCCTGACACCCTGGTCATTCAGTACATTCTGGTCGTCAGCTGACTTCATTTTATTGTCACATAATGTTGCTGAGTCTAGACCTGACCAACTGAAGCAACCACAGATAGTATCACCACATCCAGAAGCTTGTACAGTGGGCTTGATGAGTGCACTCATCGTTCTGAAATAGGGTTAATCTGGACTCGTCAGACAACATGAACTTTGTCAATTGCTCAAATCCACGTGTAATATGCAAGCTAGCAAGTTGAAGCCTTGTCTTACAAACAAGTGTTGTCTTATGGCCACACAGCTATTTAGTCCCAATCCTGTGAGTTCTCATCACATTGTGTGCATATTGAATTACTCTTTCGCTATTAAAAATGGGTATGGTTTTTACTGTTACTATTTTTTACCAGACAATTAATTGATCAAAAGGATTAAGGTAGCTTCATTCATGATTTGTTACTGACTCCACAAAGTTAACATTCCGCACTATCATTATACTGTAGATTTTAATAATGTGTTGAAGGGTCCTTAACCCAGGTCCAGTGGTTTAAAATCTCCTTAGAAGTCTTTTTTTCTTGATGCAGCTCAATAATTTGACCCTTCTGCAATGGCGACTTTCTTTTGGCCAGGCCGTGTACAACCTTTTCATTTTTCCATACTACTTTGCCCAAAATTCACAAAAGAATAGTTTATATTCATAGAGCTTTCACTCCATATAAAGCCATGCAGATCGCACACTGTGCACAAAGCCGTACATTTCACTTGGTTGGATATCATGAAGGATTTATGGTAGGTGTCAAGTAGCCCTATGAAGGCAGCAGATGCTATGCAGTATGTACAGCCAAGTATTCCTGCATGCCCGTTCGAAACATTTTTTCAGTATTACATGAAATTAATGACAACAATATGGTAGACACCTGTAACCTCAATTTGCTTTTACGTTTTGTTTTGCAGAACCAGTAAAAATAAATTCCAGATCATGCTATATTCTTGAAAAAGAAATTGTGCGTTTATATACTGTACACTGTATACACTCCTGAATCCTGAATTCTAAAACCTTACATTAAAACCTTTCTCTTTTTTTTATGTCATCATATACAGTAACATGGCAGGCAGATATTCATACTGTATGTAAATCAGAGTTGAATGTGACAGTGCTCTCTCTCTCAGTTCTTTGGTACAGTATATATATGAAACTAAGTGCATTTACCCTTATTCAGGAGTAGGACTGGGACTGTGGCAGTATTGCAAGATGACAGGTAATAACAGAAAGTCTGACATTGGCTCAGTTTTGCAGCACACAGAAAGAGAAAGAAACAGAGTACAAGCTATGCCCTGCTATCCACCGTAAGGTGATATCACCTATAGAGTTTGCAATGTAAAATTTTGACAAATGATCCTCCTGTTTAATTTTGGCATGTGCCCATGGAACATGTTTTGGCTGACATATGACAGTTAATTAAGCAGTATCACATGACAGAACGTGCTGTTGTGCTGGATGTCAGCATGGCTGTAATGCACTCAAGCTGTGTCCTTTGGCCTACGACTGCATCACAGCTGTGCTGATATTCAGTACAACCCCTCGAGTGTGATATTGCTTTTATATAACAGTTCCACAAACATCAGCGGATTAAGATTTGTTTGTTTATTTAACCAGTTATTTTGCAACACCAACACACATCCTTCCACAACTGGCGGAAATATATAACCGCGACTGGCAGAGCAGGCGACCGACAGTTAGAGACCAATAGTTAATATAATTAACAAGGGTGAAAGTAATGTAAATCTTATAAAGTTTTCTATTAATTTCCACTAATTCCACTTTAGAATATCAACTAACGTCTGGGGTTCCAGGATTGAATCCCAAAGTAAAATGGAAGGTTAGTGTGGAATGTCTCTCATCCAATAAACAAACAAAAAAAAATGTCAAGCATAAAACATGTCTCTGAGGACTGCTTACATTTTGGTTCAACTATAAAGCGTTCATATTTTTTAATAATATCATTTTTTACCTGAAAACAGATATTAGGTATTAAATTAAAAACCTGAGCTCTGCTGTACAGGATTATGAGTAAGAGCAGGAATAGAGAAAAATGATTTACATACGTAAGGAATACAGACCCTCTCAGCTTCTTTCTCTTTCTCTTCACAATGTTAGACTTTCATTTTTTTAAGGAACCAGCAACTTACCAGCAAGCAATATAGCAATGACGAAATTACAAGTTAATTGCTATTATAAATTCCACAGCAAACCTATTAAGAAACCTCAGACAGAATTCCTGATTGTATCTCTTTCCACATATGTTTAAATAGTAGATGTTGGGGCACTGTTTTTTTTTTTTTTATACTGTCGGCCAAAACATGGTATTGGTGTTACTGTAGGTGAAAACATGGATTTTCAGACAGTATCATATAACAATTTTTCTTAGTACTTAACACTTCTTATCTCCCTATACATGCTTCATTTTTTTGTAAATATGCATATACATTTAAATTTGTGTCAGATAATTCAATTTAATTAAATTCAATTTTATTTGTATAGAAGAATAAAAGAATAAAATTATTTTTGCTAAACACATTTTCTAAACACAATGTCACGCCCTTATAGTGTCTGTAACTTTTTTTATTCAAATTTCTTCAATGATCTTAATTCTCATTCAAATGACACTTGGCCAATTTAGATTTCACAAAAACAGACATAAACCTGAAAATTATTATTCTAAATTGCAAAACTGTTAAGATATTGTAACATGAATTTGCCATGGTTACAGGCACGACTGATCATTTTTATTTTTAAACTTGTACCAAAATCCTATTTAAGCAACATATTTTACAGGTCAAATGATTCTAGAAGCTTACACCAATTTTACTATCAATAATTACTAATAATTTGGATTTTAAATCATTATTATTTGAAGCGAGATAGTAAGACACTGGAAAATGGTAATTTTGGGGGCACATATAAAACCATCTCTCCAAAATGGCAGAAGTTAGCAACTTGAAATTTTTAGGGAAGCAAGAATGGTCACTTCCATGTTGCATAGACTTCAGGAGTAGTTTTTTAAGCACACAAATTTTCTGTAACAACCTAAAAAACCTTTAAAAAAAAATAGTCATCACCAATAATGTTTTGGCTGTGTACAGTATGCTTTCCATTTCCTATTACTTATCCCGACCTTCACGTAACCACTTACCTGCATGAAGATGCTGATGGTGTTCCTCAAGCTATTAATAGCTGAATTCTGTTTGCTATTTGCTATGAAAATTCATACCAGGCCCTGGTGCAAATATCATGCAAAGTGAATCTGCACCACGATGGTTAGACTGTGAAACCTCACACTGGTCTGATATCATACAAGCAATTCTCTATTGTTATCATGCGCTGTCTTCACAGTTTTCCTTCTTCTCCTGTTAACCTGCTGCAGATTGCATCATTCCATCAGTGTAGTGAAATACACTGCAAAGCTCTACGAACCTTAAAGAGTACTTAAAAACACTTTTTTTCGATTTAAGATTGGTTACAAGAATTCATTCTCATCAACTTGTTACATGCTTTACTATGCATGAAATGGCTCGTCTATCAGTGCACATTCCTCCAAGAGATCCAGCTGAAGAAAATAAAGACTGAAGAAAGTTGTTCTCAACGTTTATCGATTAGGAATCAAAGCAACATTTCCCTCCTGGAAACGTCATGCCATCTAATGTTATCGCACAAGTGGCAAACATGTGCAGAAATAATATAATTTTACCAAAAGAGAGAAAGGATTAGATCAAGTGCTTAAGTAAGTAATATTTCTGTTCTTAATGCTGTCGAAAATGTATTCAATCAGCATCAAGTCAGACTGTCCCAAACGAGGTATACTTCAATGATGCTTTTTGTATTTTTTTTTACTCTGACTAAGCTATTATTCCTATTGTAATGATTGTTCCAGTTGAACGATTTCTGAATGTTCTTTGCTGTCAACGTATTTTGGAGGGTTTAGAGTTACTGGGACTTTACTCAAAGTATAAGAAAGTATACGAAATACACGAACTGAAATGACCTCTTCTCTTATGGTAGCTTTCTCTATACTATTTGTAGTGCCATTATATAAAACCAACTGTCAACTCTACTTTTGTGATTTTTTTAATAGATGTAATGAGAATAAATTGGACTATGACAGATGGATATTGGGCTACAATGGCTGGACTTCTTTTACCGATCAATGCTTAAGTGTTTAGCTTTCTACACCTTTTGTTAGTTAGTTGGCACTTAAACATGACAAGCTCTAAGACTGTAAGCGTGCTCCTTCTACATGATGAAGATATAGTAGGACATGGGAGGTCCATAAAGGAACCAGAAACTTACATTATTTCAGCCACTGCAACTTTACTACAAACTGTTGCTCATGCTGCATCACAGGGCAGCATAACACAACTCCATCTGCCATCTTCCACATACATGACCTTATAGGTGATTGTCTACTGCATGGGTGTTCAAAACCAGTCCTGGAGGGTCTCGTGTCAAACACAGTTTGGTGATTCTTCTGCTTAAATACTGATGATTCACCTCCTAGTTTCAATGGGTGTGTTTAGGTGAATTAATAATTGAGATGGACACTGGCCCTCCAGGAAATGGAGTTGAAGATCTCTGATCTAGTGTCAATTGTGATTGACCGGGGTGAGAGTGTATGCAGAGAGCAAGGACAAGTCTTTGGCTGTGCTAAGTCGTTTAAAATGTCAGTGATTTTGGATAGATATGTAACCTCATAAAGATGCAGTTTGTTAATTTATGTTCTGCTTTGATTAAACGTGTAGAATCAACTATTTTCATATCATCACTGCCATATATTCAATATTGCTATTGTAATGTTTATTGCTTGTTAGTTATATTAAATACAGTACTGTTTCTTTGTGCTTTAGGAGGGTATGCGCCCGGGCTGACAGCTCAACAAGGTAAGTGAAGCATTTAAAAATATTATTAAATAACCAAACTATAAATATGCTGTAGATAAACAAAAAAACTTCAGAGAATTTTACTGAAACCATGAATCCCCCCCCCCCCTTTTTTCCAGCTAAAGCTGCCAAATATGGAACACTTCAGGGGTTCCTGGGTGGAGGCTACAGAGGTATGTTGTTGCTCATGGTAGTAATCCCATTAATGAGTAAAACATAAAACTGAATTAAATTAAACATAAGAATAAAATCAATTAAACAAATCTTCGACATGGAAAGCTACAAACCCCAAAAGTTTACATTAAAGAAATAGAAACAAATTATTTATAGCAATGGGCTGCAACGTGCCTAAAGATCACATTTAAAAATCGCTTATTTATACAACATTCTTAGCACCAACCACATTTCCCCTCTTGTCTGTTCCAACCACTCAGCATTATCATAAAATTTTATTATCATAAAAATGAAAGCCAAATTAGTCCTTCAGGAAGGCTTAGAACTAGTCCTCAAGATTCCATTAAAAATACAAGAAATTCTGACTCTTTGGAAGCAAAATACAGTATGAAGAAATGAGGAAATACATGAAATACATAGCATACATGAATAGTAGCTAGTCAGAATAACCTGGATACTGTCGTGGTCATGAGTGCATGCGGACACTCGCTGATAGACCTGAAGTCACTGATAAGGTGCATCACAAGCAGGTTCAGTGTGACCATACCGTATCTCTTTTATTGTTGCCTGTGTGTTGTCAGTTGTGGTCGCAAAACTTTCAAACCTATGGCCAGATTTGTGTTCCCCAATTCAACTGTTACTCTGAAATAATACATTAGCTCTAATTTAATGACGTTCAACCTCCTTAAAATGAAAAAAAAAAAAGATAAGCATCTAATCCTTCAAACAACTGTCCATCTGCCACTAAAGAAAGACATAGGTTCCCGTGTGAGATGTTGCCCCACCCCCCAGTTTTTATGTAGCAATGAAATCCTTCCAGTGTCATCAGAGATGCTGCCATGTGCTTGACTGTTCACACTGACTATCACAGTAGTATAAAATGGAGGGGCTTAACTACAACTTGCAAAGTCTCCTCGGCTTGGCCATTTACAGCTTTTCAGAGATCCACTCATAAAGCTGTACAAAGTGTTAATACGTGTCCTGGAGGTGATATCTGCACCCAGAAATGGTAACTGAGACCTGGGAAAGATTTGGCAAGTGTACACTGCCAATCATGGTTCTTTCTGTAAGAGTTGGGCATCCTGCTACGACAGGACATACTGCATAATAGCTGGCCTGAAGATTTAGTACAGGTTTGGAATTCTCCCACTGAGTCTTCCCACATTGCACAGCTTTCTGCAACTTGGCTAAAACACTGTGCTGCTCCTGGTTTTGATAACTGGGAAGAACTTGTTTTCCATTACCTCTTTGGCTAGTGGTTGAAACACCATGGTAAACTAATTCTCAAAGAGACCAGCTTTTTAAAACTGGATCAAAGTTTTTGGCCATATCTCTGGGTCTAGACCCCAGAACTGAATCACTAACTGAGAAATGCATCTTGCAAGACCGTCCAGTGCATAGATGCCCTTATATGGATTCTCCTGCATCCACTGCACTATGTAACACTGCCTTTTTGATAGCCATCACTTCACCACAAACAGTTTTGAATTGCATGTTCTAGAAATGTGATGGCCAGATGAATCTGGAGTGACTTTCTGTTTGAGTCCAGGCTTCCTGTCTAAGCAAAAAAAAAAAAAAGCCAATGACAATCTAAACATATGTAATTAAATAATTAATCAATAACAAAAACAACAGCAGTCAGTTGTTATATTAAGACACAACAAGTCAGCAGTTCTGATCTAGTTCTTGCAATTAAAGTATTGTCAAGTGCATTTGCAAAACCCATCAAGCACCATGATGAATCTGCTCTTGTGAAGATCATCCCAGGAAACAAAAACAAAACTTTCATCTGCTGCAGAGGAGAAGTTAATGTTTATCTGTCATGGCTCCCTTTGCTTAATCACAGTCTGGCCCAATGTCTGATGACATGTCACTCCACAAGAAGAATCTCTTCTTCTTCATTGGCATTATTTGGAGGCATGGAATCCAGAAAGTCTGATAACTGCGCATTATCATGCACTTTCCAATGAGGTTCCAATGAACCAGTGCTGAAATGAAGGATTAAATAGGATTTAAGTTAAGCCCAGGTACTTTTTCAAGGATATGTGCAGAAAGACTGGATAATGGCTGCATGATTCCAGGGTTTACTGCAATTACTGCATCATATGTTACTGGGAGATTCTTAAATTAAAAAATTGATAGACCATAGTTACATAAGTAACATTAGTAGAACACTGTTTTAAGACCGCCAGTATGGTACAGTATGGTGGTGCAGTGATGAGCACTTCGGCTTTGTACCTCCAGGGTAGAAGGTTAAACTACTGCCTTGGGTCTGTGTGTATGGAGTTTGCATGTTCTCCCTGTGCTTGGTGTGTATCCTCTAGGTATTTCAGTTTCCTCCCACAGTCCAAAGACATGCAGATTAGTGGATTGGTGTTTCCAACTTGTCCACAGAGTGTGAATGAGTGTGTGTACTTCTGTGTGGCCTGTGATGGATTGACGCATCTTGGGCTAATATGTACTATGTTGAAAATTTGAGATGCAGAATGATTAAAAAAAAGGGTCAATGATTGCCCCTAACTTTGTCATGCAGTTTTCTCATTGTAGTGTTTTTTTTTTTTTTTTTATCTCCAGGCGGAGCAGGATGCCAAGGCAAATACTGCGGCAAGAGGAGAAAGTAAACATTCTCTTGGGACGTGAAATGACCTCAAGAAACAATGGTGCTACTGCATGATGTAGAATGTACATTTGATATGCGAAAACAATCCTATCGTGAGCAAAAAATGTTTTATACCTACAAGAAGTTTTTTTTTAATTATTATTTTCTTTTCACACCCAAAGAGAAGCTGAGGGAAGAGGATGAATGTATGAACCAGCTGTTCATATGACACATTTCAACATGTTGCTGATTTTTGTAGATAGAGACACCAAATCAAGAAACTAATAACCAGGTTCATTATTTGTTATTGTAGACCTTGAGGCACTTATTTCTTTTCTTTTCTTTTTTTCTCTCAAGATTTTGGAAGATAAAAACCATGATATTCCCCTTTTCATGTGTAACAGAAATTAGTTATAATTTTGCATTAGATATCTAATGCACTTTAGTCATTTTTGTTCATGTTTATAGATGATAGGTTTTTGTGCCTAAATAAAATGGTTTGTCAAAAACCTCTGTGGAGCCAAAAAGGTCAAACATTCAAACAAAATGGCAGTTGTGGTTTTTCTTTTTTTTTGTTGTTTTTATTCTCCTGACATGCCTTTTCAAACTTTGTAAACCTTCTCTCTGGATATTGGTTTCTATTGGCTTTAGGGTTGTGAAGCTATTTCAGTCATGAATCTATTTAATGGTCATGAAGAATCCTACAGAATGTGATTTTGGGGACAAGTACGTTCTCGAATTTCCTCTATCCTGTTTACAGAGTCCTGATCTAAAAACAGGCCAAAACCTTAATGAATTTTGGATACAAAAACATCAGTGTTTGTGAACCATGGTGGACATGATTGAAGCTGTATTGTTCATATTTTAGCTCAGCTATGAAACAGTTCTGCAAAAGACCTAGTGGCATCTGAAAAGTGTTGAAAAGTGCTTTGTGGCATCTGATAAGCTCCACTGAATTGTCCTCGTTAATTGTGTTATAGTATATACGAAGAGCTTTCTTACTATGTTCATGTTGCTAAATTTCAAAGATATGCATTTTTATGAAATAACAAAAAAGCAAGTTCTTAAAAAGAAATAATAATGCTGATTTTACAATAGACTAGTTTTGGACCTGAACTAAAAAAAAAAAAATAATAAAAAAAATGTAAATTCTAACATTCCTTATACTGTACATGCGGAATCGGTGCTTCCATCAATTGATCTACAGACGTTTAACCCCTTTATATTCAAAGAATTAGCTATTATATATCTTCATGTAACTGCAGGTTAATTTGCTTTGTTGCTGTTTTGTTTGCACCATGTGAACCTGACCTTGACCTTATTACCGAGTTTGTACACATGATAACAAAAAATATTGTTTTCTGTTTTGTTTTGCTTTCCGTAGCTTATGCATTTTAGTCACTGTGGAAATCTGTAATACTGTATAAGATTTTTTTTTTTTAAAGATGTGAGCTGTGTGTTTGAGAGTTGAAGCGTGTGCATCAGTGTGAGTGTATGTGTGTGTGTGTGTGAATGTGTGGTTGTGTGTCTGTCATAATCCCTGGTGTGTGTTGATATGTCTATATTTTGTGTAATTGACTAAGCTTCTCTTAATAAGCGTCACTAGCCAGTGTATTACCCATATAATATTAAATTAGTTTAAATTAGTAGATTAATCATTCCTTAATGATTAAATATTTCGCATCATTGGTAACATGTACTGTTTCAAGTTCATCCGAAATTTGTTTTTTCCTACCTGGTGCTATATTTGGCCTGTCTGTGGTCATATATGTCTAATGTGTCGTGGCATTTCCATCTAATTTAAATAAAAGGGTTGGGGCTATTGCACTTTTCCCACGGCGCACATTTGACTTGTTCCAGGAAAACTGGGCCTTTTTACTGCTTTAGTGGAAATAAAATAAACCGTTCTGAAACGGCTGAAAAAGTGCTTGTGCATTATTTCACAGAAATTTTATTTTCTCAGTTATTTGTCACATGTACCTCACAGCACAGTGAAATTATTATTATTATTATTATTATTATTAGTAGTAGTAGTAGTAGTAGTAGTAGTATTTTTGCCTATCCCAATTAGGAAGCTGGGGTCAGAGCTCAGGATCAGCTAGGATACAGGGCCCTGGAGTGGATAGGGTTTTGTTCAACAGCTCAACAGTGGCAACTTGGCACTTTTTGAAAAAAGGTTGGAAAAAAGGGAGGAAAGATGCACATGGGGAGTGAAGGCTGGCCCGTGTAGTCCGATCCAATAAAAGAGCTTCTTAATGAAAAAGGTTAATGCTGGTTCCAATAGAAAGGCGTTAGAACACTTTGGTGGCAAAGGGGGACCTACTCAGTATTAGCCAGGTGAACACAATGCTATGGCTAATCATAAAATAGTTTAATGTATATGTATATTATACACTTATATACACACACATGCATGCATAATCTTCTTCTATAAATATATCTTCCTATATATCATTTTGTCGAATCGACTTTTTCGAATCTGATCTCTGATATAAGAGGCGATACTTGACACGAGCAGCACACTACAGCTCCGTAGGGATCCTCGCGGAATGTTGCTCGTTTATACCACGCTTCCGGTCAGTTTTCCTGGGAATTACGTTTGGTTGGCCTACTCGACGCGTGTGATTGGTCAGCGGAACGCTTTGTCCCGCCCCCTGGTTCCGCCTCCCGCCGCCCTTCCCAGCGCTCCACTAGCGAATTGGCCGCGTCCCATTTGGAAAGCGCACAGTTTGCTGGCCGCTCTCCTGAGGAGCTCGGTGCTTTGGGGCGGAAGAGATCCGACATTCCTGCGCTAGGCTCCTGGGCAGAGCTCCCGGCCGGAAGGTGAATGAGGTTGATGTTGCTCTGCTGTACCTGGAAGGACGAACGCATGGGAGAGGACGAAGGTTTGTGTTGAGGTTTGATGAGCGCGTGCGAGAGGCAGGGATGGGAGTGCGCACTTTTCCCTAAAGCTTAGAGGGCGTGTGGGATGCTCACTGGAAGTCGCGTTGGCTTCAGATAAAAGTTAACATAAACACGCCTCACTCTTAAGATGAGCTGAAAATGCGATCGTTATTATTAGGTTTAAGATTAAGGATTTAAGCGCGTGAGACGCCTTTAATTTGCTCTATGACGTTACACAAGTCACAGTGCGGCAACAACAAATCTACAGCTGTTCATTTGTATCTCGAAATTATTTAAAAGCAGATGCCTTTCTTTCCTTTTTTTTATTATGTGTGCTGTTTAATATTGTATTTGAATTGCTCTTAATAAAGTTTATCAAAGCATTCATGAACCATGAAGTTAAGTTCATCCAATTTCCAAATATTTTACGATTTTTTTTTCTTTTTCTGTAAAATGACATCTCATATAGAACTGAAGTCATAACACATTTTTATTTTACATTTCGTTTATATGAATGATATGATCATCCTTATCGCAAAGGATGCATAAATATAGATGTGTGTCTATAGTCCTACATAATTTTTTTTTCTGTGTCCGATCAAAATTCTGTCTTCTTACTTTTGTTTGTTTTTCTGGAAAAATGTTTTTTGTGTAGTAAAAAAAAAAGTCTGTGCCATCACTAAATAAAGGTTAAAAAAAATTTAAAAAACTCCTTTTAAATATCCCTTATTTAAAAGATCTTTGCACGGTTTGCTATAAATAGTGCTGGTACAGTTCTTAAATGCCTTAGCACCTAGAAATAGATTTAAAAATATATATTATTTAATTTTTTAAAGAAAGAAAGGTATGTGCCTTTGTGTCTTCCTTACCTTATGTTTCATGAGTGTGTGTGTGCGTGTTTGTGTGTATGTATGTGCACGTGTGTGTGCATGCGCTTGTGACACCATTTGACAGAAAAACAAGTAGAGCTGTCCATTGTGTCCATCGATTGACTGCCAGTCAATTTCAGGTTTAGCGAGCAGAGCGCAGAATTCAACACTTTAATGTGAAAACAGAAATAAATGATAAATAAACTTTGCATAACAAACAGCATCTATTTCTGGAGAATGATCATTTGTTTTACCTGACATGACATAA
The DNA here is from genome assembly GCA_003987875.1 of Clarias batrachus. Taxonomy (NCBI): domain Eukaryota; kingdom Metazoa; phylum Chordata; class Actinopteri; order Siluriformes; family Clariidae; genus Clarias; species Clarias batrachus. Next base: position 205,867 of record QMIH01000944.1, read on the forward strand.
AAATAGATTTTTATACTTTTAGGAGTTTTATTTTATTATCTTATACATGCTGTAAGGGTGCTGAGTAAATCTTTGGACAGTAGAGAAGTTCACCGTTATAAGTTCTTAAAGCTCCTTTTTTTTCTCCATGAAGAAATGGACTTGGTTCAGCAGGAATAGTTTATTCTGCTCCGGCCTCTGCTTCTATTGGTTGGAGCATTCATGCTAATTGACAGATTGCATCTTGCAGTCTGGTGCCCGGGGGGGGGGAAAAACGTGTGTAAAAAAAAATCTAACTTTATATTCTATTCTTTATATGTATAATGCAAAATCAGCTGCTCAAAGACTTTACTCAAGACTCTGTTGAGAGTTTTTCTCTTTTTTTGAGTTGTGAAGTCATTGTCATCACCAGAAGCAAATATTGCAAATAAAGGTTTTTAAAAAATGCTTTAAATATTCCATATTTATATCTTACATATGTGTATATATAGCAAGATGTTTGCTTCTTAAATAACTTAGTGCCTAGAAGTAGGTTATTATTATTATTATTATTACTTTAAGGAAGAAAATATGTGCTTTTGTAGACATCTCTTATTTGTTCCGGGAATTATGGCCAGTTCACATTAATTAGGTTTATAATAGGCAAGTTTTAAAATCTTCATATTTTGCTTCTCTTATTTTTCATGTCCTATTGAGGAATAGTTCTCCATACTTTCTGACAGACTTTTTGCCATCTCATTTTAAGTCCAGTCTCTGTACCTGACCAGTTTCAGTGGAATGTTTTTGTTTGTTATTCCACACGTTAACCTATGAATCATACAAGCATAAAGACCTTCTGATGTAAGGCATGAACCAGTGAGAAACAGGTGCAGATGATGACAGATGATCATGCAGGTGATTAACATACTGGTAATGCTGAATGCTGAGTGGTTGGAACAGACGAGGGGAAATGAGGCTGCTGCTGAGGTTGTTACATAAACAACCAATTTTTAAATTGTATCAATAGGTACTTAGCAGTCGGTTGTACCCAAATTCAATTTCAGTTTCTTTCATTTTATCTAAAACTTAATATGAGGAAATAAGGATGGCTTACGACTTATGCACAGCGCCATAGTTTGGATAAGGTAGGCTAGATTTAGTGAGTATTTACATTTTTGTATTTTGTAATTGTCTTTTATTGCCATTTCTCTCATGACCGTAGGTATTGGACATAATTCTATACCTTTTAAAGACAACATTCTTTTGGTTTGTGTTTGACAGCTGGTGGAAGATTGCCATTGTGTGCAGGATGCAGACAGCACATTTATGATGAACAATATCTGCAGGCCCTCAACACTGACTGGCACACCATTTGCTTCAGGTAAGATGTAATATTTTGTCTTCATCACTGTATGAAATTGAAAATTCTAGAGAGAAAATGTAGCCCTGTATATGCAAAGCCAAAAACATGTTGAATGTCGATGAAATTGTTTAGTCTCTTTATAAGGGTCAGGGATAAGAGCCACTATGTTGGGACAAGCACATTTTGTGTCTCTGTTATAAGTATTTAATTTGTAGTCCAGTGAAGAAAGATTTAACATCCAGTCAAAGGGAAAACAAAAATTTTTCCTCTTTAGCAAAGTTTTTGTAGCGCTAAAATGCTGTATCCAGATCATGAGCTTCTCAATCCAAATCTCACTACCCACTTCTGGATAATGGTAGATTGGCTCTTGTGAGATGTTCCCGGTCAGTGGTAAGGACCTACCAAAAGTAGTCCAAGGAAGGAAAATTGGTGAACCGGCAACAGGGTCATCTGCAGCCAAGGCTAATCTGGTCATGTTCACCACAAAAAGCTCCTACAGGGGCCATGTGAGCATCAGATAATGAATTTCTTTTTCTTTTACATTATTTGGATGACTAGGCGTGGGCATGTTTGTGTGCTGCTTCCCTGGGAAAGAGATGGTACCAGGATGCACTATGGGAAGAAGCCGGCGGAGGCATTGTGATGCAATTTTTTGCAAGAAAACCTTTGGTCCTGCCATTCAACTGACATGAGTGTCTCAATTTGTTTCTGCAGAAAGAAGCTCCTGTAAGCTGGCACACTTGGCATGGGAAAACACGTGTAGTTTTATATGCATTTTTTTAAAAAAAGCACTTTATAAGTGCTTGCAAAAATTCTAATAAAAACTCTAATAAACTTGGATTAGCATCATCACTACCATTCTCATTGGTCACCATTGGCAGGTTTTTGAAACACTCTCTCATTCTCTCATTTATGTGATTTAGAAATGTGTTACTTTCAATTTGGTGACTAGACTTATCCCGGATTTGCTGTATGGCAGTAAACGTAAACATTGCCTTGTTGATATTTTATTACACATACATATTTTACATTAGACAGGCCCCAAACAAACACTGTTTAATGGATTTGGGACTGATGCTGATCCAATATTCAAGATCAGTGAATTTAATGTTGCTAGCGCATACTTTGCTGAAAGGCTCAGAGTGTTGCTGTCCATTTAAAAGGTTTGGCAGAATCTCATGCTGAACAAGGATTCCAGGCTAACATTCTGTTTAGCAGAATTTTCATGATAGTATGTGCTTAATTATACAAAGAACAGCATCTAGCAACATTTGTTCTGAAACAATCCGTCGTCTGGTTTGTCTTGCTTGTTCTTGACTTGCTAGTTTCCCATCTTTTTTCCAGCAACCCATTTAGAGCGTGTTTAGTCAGCTGCTATTGATTTGATGACTGCACAATGCCTGCTTTTGTAGAACAACCGGGAAGTAATTTTATCACTTAAACTATGCATGCTACTACCGAGTTTTATTCAGTACATTTCTATTCTATTTTATATATTCTATTTATTTTTATAGAGCGCTTTTAACAATAGACACTGTCACAAAGCAGAAATAAAAATTCTGAATATAAATTAAAAAAAATTCAAAGAGTGTATATATAGGTAGATAAATGAATCATAAAATATCTTTATCAATTTTATTTAATTTATCAAGTGATGCTGCATCGTTCATTGCAAATCAATGACAATTTCATTGCTATAGCTTTTAAATAAGACATAAAATTTGTAAAAAGTTGTAAAAAGACATTCAATATTATTTATGTTTTAGATTTAATTACAATTCTAAACAAACTTGCCACAGAGGATGCTGTGCTGCCTAACAATGTGTGAATGGTTTAGAGCACACCACCTGTAGGATTATAGAGGAACTGCAACATTTTGCCACCTCAAATACCAAATGCAAACGTATAAGGAAAAAAATGGGTTTAAAAATGAATTTTGGAGTCTGTGTGGCAATAAATTAATACATGGCATTGGATAAAGAAATAGCAATACTACTGTATATGATCCATGAATCAATTTTTATTCCCCCCATCTCTATGAACTATATAGAATTTATATATTTTTAATGGGATAAAAACCTGTTGCCATAATTCAGTTTCAAGAATGAAAACAATTTGTGTGTGATTAGGATTTTCAAC
>QMIH01000944.1:217967-237100 GCA_003987875.1 Clarias batrachus
ATATATAGTTGTAATAGAAAAAATAAATGTTTTTTTTTTTCTTCCTTAAATCCAATGTTTGGAAGTTCTGTTCATTTACTACATTTCTAATTCCTTCTGTTTGTGACATAAGAGAAAAGAGTCTTTTTACAGTCAAGCTACTGATTTAAGTCTGGCTAAAATTTGTAGATATTCTTTATTGTAACATTGAAACTGATACCATCTCTGTAGTTCAGACTTAAACAGTGTAAACTACTATAAATATGTTAAGTGAATCATTTTCAGACAGGAATATATAGCCTGCAGTTTTAACATAAACACTATCTGGAACTCTTAAGTACACCAAGTATTTGCATGTGCTTTTGGATTCTGCCTGGTGTGGCCTGGTTTTTTCACATAATTTAAATAAGAACTGTAATGTTCTGCACCTGAAATCACTACATAACACTAAAAGAACTGAAGTAACGAGTGTAGAAATGCCAGCCGATACATTAATGAGTAGGGATCGGAATCGCCAGGGATCTCCCAACACAGTATTATTACGATACCTAGGTACCGATTCTTGTATTGTTTTTTTTTTTTTTTTAGGAATTTTTGGATTTGATATTAACTTTTTAAAAAATATATATATTTATAAGATTTTGTTATAATTCTAAACAAATCTAGTAAATAATTTGCTCCTAATACACAGGACACTGTGCTCTGAATACAGCGCATAACCAGCTGGAGTATAGATGAACTACTACATTTCATCACTTCTAATGCAAACATGTACAATTTTAAAATGTATTTTACCTGTATCACAATTAATGAGTAGGTTTAGGTTTACTATGTATATTATCTATAGATATGTGTGTGTGTGTGTGTGTGTGTGTGTGTGTGTATATCAATTTTAGTGTCTCTTTGTAGGGAATGGTCTTGTACATAACACAGACATAATAAACTTGATAATAAAATTTGTACTACGGATAATATGGTATCTAAAAATACACAGGAAACTATTGACTATGAATCATATAAGTTTAGAAATTAATTGCTTTTAGTATAAAGTATTATAAACTTCTCACTTAAATCAATTTGAAAAGCAAGTTCTAAGAAAAGCTCTTGTTTATAAAGTGATGTCTAAAAAACGGCTCACTCATTTTCAGTGAAAATTTAATTATTACATTTTTGCAATAGTCGATACAATTTTCGCCTTGTTGTGACCTCTCATAAGAAGGTGCCCTCATTCAGCTTGCTGCTCAGCTTTGTCTCTAGAGCAGTGTGTCTTAGCAGTCGCTCACTTACATAGACTCATCTACTCAACTGGTACTTTATACCACGTGGGGGTTTGAGGTATTAAATATGCATTAACTGAGGGTTATTTCAGCTAGAGCGCTAACGGTTAGGGCAGTTCTGAGACCTGTGTTAACTTAAATTAAATAAATTGTGAAATATGGGACCTTTACACCATTGAGTAGAGATTGGAGACTCTGCCTCATCAAGGGCATCATTGTAAAAGCCAGGTACAGTACAACTACTATCCATATCCAAAGACTCTTTAGAAAAAGTGCTGAAGTTCTACACTATGCTGTGCACCCATAGCCTTGTGCAGGGTCTTGTGGCTAAAACTGCAGAAACCAAAGCAGTTGCTTCGCGTAGCTTTTTCGTCATCTTATCTGGCTTTCATTTACATATCATTTACACACATCAACATAGGTTTTGTTAGCAGACCACAGGAGTGAAGCATTTGATGCAGCCCGGACATTTCTGAGTTTGTGAAGCACATTTCTGCCTGAAATCCAATCCAAAGGAAGGCTGCTGTAATAAGTGTGCACAACTTCCTTCGTTTATCAGAAATGAAAGATGAAGGTGAAATCTAATGAATATGAAATTAAACATATGAGTTAGGTGTGAAGATCTCCACAGGCAGCCACCCAGGATCGAACCTGTGATACTACTAAAGTACTACTGGTTATGCTGTTATATCACCAAAATCAAATCACTGTAAAATAAATGAGGTATGTCTTCTTTTATTTGATTACCATGAACTTATCATTAATGGATAAACTGTAAAGGTAAATGTTTTCAACGTTTCTTCAAGATAATCACTTGCTGGATTTGGACCTTTATCTGAAAAGAATCATGGCCTTTCCAAATATTAATAGAATCCATCTGGCCTGCCTGGTTCACTATTCAATAAAAACTTTTGAAGTTACTTAAAAGTAATACATACAATGTAAAGTTACTTAAAAGTAACAGTACAAGTATTTTACAAAAAATTACTAGAAAACTCACCTTTTCGAATATTACTTGAGTAAACATCTTAAATTATCGGATATTTGCTGAACATAAGTGTTAAAAGTAATTTTCTGATAATAAGTGTAGTTAAGTATTTGAAAGTAAAAAAAGTGAGCAGTTAGAAGCTTGGTTCAACTTACTGTAAAATTATTTAAATAATTAAAACTCCAGTAAAATGAACTTCACACCTGAATGAAGTAACTTCATCAACAAGGTTTTTCCAACTTAATTCAGACAAGTAAATTTGAATATAAACATTTGAATAGTAATTACTCATTTTGTTTAGGAATTTCTGCCGTTAGGTTTTATACAGTAGTGCGTGAAAGTAAAAAATGCCCTGCTTGTAGAAGATACTTCACAGGTTCCCTGTCCCAATATACTGTACACACCTACTGTACTCTCAGTCAGATGTCCGGAGTTGGCAAGCTTCAGAAATGAACAGTTCTCATGTCTGTATTTATCATTTGTGTCTGTTTAGAACATGGTCTACGTGTTCAGCAGTGGTGTTGGAGTACAAACAGCTTGTGACTGACGTGTAAGTGCTTCCTTGTTTTCGAGGTTTTGAGGTTTAGCTTGGGGGATGTATCTGGGACTCTCCAGCGTCAGCTGACCATATATCCATAATTTCTCACCTGATCAACATCAAACACGCTAAAGACGTGAAGGAAACGGACGTATTCACACCTCACCTGACAAGCTAATTGTTTGGGACATAACAAAGAAGAATCAATATTTTTTTGGTTTTTGTTTTTCCTGGATAAAAATGGCTTTTTTGCGCAAAAGAGGAAGGTAAGGTTTTGAAATTTGCCTTGCTGCTGCTGTTATAAAAACCTTTATCAAAAACTTAATTAAAAAGCTGGCTTAATGTAATTTATCGGAATGGGAGGAAGCATCGTGTCCGCCTGATAGAGAAGCACCACCCGAGTGAAGCTGCTCTGTATAGACAAGGGAGGGGGGGGGAAATTGCTCTATGTTAGGGGTCATGACTGCGCCCAACACAGGAAATGTTAGAGAAAAAAAAATATAGCACTAAATGCAGCTGCCCTCAGAACACAGTCGAAGTTGCGAGACGATGAGATCGAGATGCTCACCAGAACGGAGGCATGAGTTGAGCATTTATAGCCATGTGGTTTCAGCATTTGTGAGTCTCCTGATCAGAGTTTTAACATGAACTTGCTTCCTCAAACTCGTACAAAGGTCCTTGGTCTCAGAGGAGAGATGTCACGGCGTGACCAGCGCTACAGGAGTCACTCAAACGGCAGAAAGTAAGTCGATAATGAGTCGATCTAAATGGAAATCTGAAAGCCAGGACTAATGCTTCCTCTCTCGTTACTTTGTTAAAAGCGCTCACGACTTGATGCACAAACCGCTTGATGTCGGGTCCTGCGGCGAAACGCTGAATTCAGTCTCCTTTATCCAGGAGTTAGGTTTCCGTCTTCACATTAACACGTTTACTGTACATCATGCAAGCGTGTATGTCGAGAGTATCGGTTAGAAGGGGTGTTTGGCGCTTAAGTTTCGCTTCCTTTTTTTGTTGACCACGAAATCTTCTCAGTCTGGTATTGAAATGCACTCATGAGAATCATGCGAAGCAGAATGCACTTTTTTGAGTCAAGCAGGAGGCATTTTGTTAAATAAATTGCAATGCACGCTTTTTTCTTTTTGTCTTTTTTCTGGACAGCAAGTTTTCTATCATCATCCTATGTATGTGCACATCGCTCACTGAGCTCCTTCTGACCACTCTTTAGTTCTTCTCTCTAACGTCCCTCTTCTCTGTTGCCTGTCCTGTCTTGGTCAAGTAAAGTCCTGGCAGATGTACAGTACACATCTAGCTTAAGGATTAGTACCAACTAGTTGTCTGACTGTGTCTCGGTTTAGGCTAACTCTGATCATACTGTAATTAGGTAGTGCTATTGATCTTTTGTCCATTAGTTTAACATTCCATAGGTTTTTTTTTTTAATTCCAGCATTCCTTTGAACCATTTATCAATTGAAGTACATGTATCTTTTTACATTATCTTTTTGCACAGTCTACAGACATGCTTACAGTCCCCATTGGGGTTTTCATCCCTCTCGTCTCCAAAATGCAGTACTTTTCTGATCACTTACAGTACTTCACTTATGATCATTTGAGGTTTATGTTGATTCAGTACATTTATACGTATGTCAGATTAATTGTATGGCAAGGTGACTCAAAAATCGCCACACTGTCCTATCAGCACTTTCTGTTCAAGGCTACTGTCTCCCCAGTCACTGCTGTGCAGGTGTGAACGTGTTTAATCAGTTCATTTGGTTTGGTGATTCATGGTGATTTGCACGAAACGTGTAGCATAGAGAAAGTGTTTTATTTTGAATAACTGTGTATGAATAGATAGATAGAGAAGTTCAAGGAAGGTCGCACAGGTGTTGGCCGGATGCTCATCCATGTCCACGCTTGATGACAAATGTTTGGACCCTTCTGTCGACACCGTGCAAAAAACTTTGTTTTGACGTGTTAAACCATATTCCCTATAATCCTGATCTTACACGGTCAGACTTTTGCCTGTTCGGTCCCCTGAAAGCAGCCCTACGAGGACAAAGATTCACTTCTAAGGAAGAAGCGAAGACAGCAGTGCATTCATGGCTCACAGCTTGGCCTAAAACCTTTTTACTGAGGGAATACAAAAGCTTGTTAACCGACGGAACAAGTGTATTGAAAAGCAAGGAGATTATGTCAAAAATCTGTATTTGTCTTTTCTAAAACTTTTACCAATAAATTCAGCAGCCAGAGTGCGGATAATTTTTACTCGCCCTCGTAAATAAACCTGATAGTACATGCTATATATACTGGTTACGCATAACATTTTGACTACTTGCTTAATATTGAGTAGGCTCTGCAACCAAAACTGCAAAAAATGCACCATGGAGTTGCTCTGACCCACTTGTATAGCCATCAAAGTGTATCCCTTGGCCTCCGAGTGGTGCAGCGGTAAAGCGCTCGCCCCATCATCCAGAGATCGCGAGTTCGATTCCTGGGTGGTGCTGTAACCTGAGCTGATTGGCCGAGCTCTCTCAGAGGGGAGGGATGAGAGGTACTCGGTGCGCTCACATTAATCACGGCTCTACAGTCAATCAGGGGCGTCTGTGAGCTCACGCAAGCGGAAGGAGCGGATAGCGCCGTCCTCCGAGTGTGTTACTCCGCCTCCAACGGTGCGTGAGCGAGCAGTTTGAAAAGATGCGGTCGGCTGGCGTCACGTGGAGGAGGAAACACGTGATAGTCTTCGGCCCTCCCGGCTGAGTGGTAGTAGTAGCCTTAATGTGGGAGCGCCCCCTAGTGACGGGGAGGAATTGGACACGACTACATTAGGGAGAAAATCAGGGAAAAATCCAAAAAGTCTATTAAATCCTTTTGCTTGTCCATATTTTTTTGGCTTCCAACACATCAGTTTCCATCTTCATGGACAAAGTGTTTACATGCTGCATAATATATCCCACCGACTTCCAGGAGCCATTGTAGCAAGATATTATAACTGCAGCTACTGTGAGAAGTGCCAGATTGTGATGGCTAGACGACTGGGTCAGAGCAACTCTACAGCTCTTGTGGGATATTCCCAGGCTGTAGTGCTCCAAAGAAAGCAAACATGGGGAGTGAAGGCTGATTCTCACTGTCTGATCCAAAAGAAGAGCTACTGGAGCTCAATTTCAGAAAAAGATTAATAATGGTTCCAATAGAAAGGTGTTAGAATACAGTATACAATGAATGTTTACTGTAACTGCTTCCTAGAATACTATATGTACCTGATTTGTCAAATAGTTATGTCTTGGTTCCTTACTGGTGTTGATCTAAAAAAAAATTGTAATAATCAGTATTGTTTTAGAGCATCATCCATGATTCTAAAAAGCTATAATTTCATTTCCTTAATCAAAATCAGTGACATTACAGTAATTGTATATTATAGATTCATTACAAATGTCTAAGTACAAAAATACAAAAACCTTCTATTAGGGATTGCATTTTCATTTTTGTCCCTTTCTCGTTCTCATCTCATACACATATCAAGATATAGGAGTCCAAAAGATTCCAAAAATACCAAAAGATTTGGGGATATTGCCACGGGATTTATGCTCATAGCTCTGAGCAGTTTTTGAATGATTGGGATAAAATACAGGTAAATGGTATCGAAAGCAGCCGAGTCTACTTTGTTAGTCTGAACATACATGAATAAGCCACAAGATTAACATTACCTCCAGGTGAGTTAAAAAAACACTAATGATCAATTATATACTAGTAAACTGGTAACAGGATCATGGGCACCCATGGCTCATCTATTCCCTCGGGGACTAAAGGTCAGCCTGTCCGGTTTGATTAGAAAAGCCAGTGTGGGACAAATCGCTGAAATCCCTGCTCGTCACAGTAAGCCTGTATATGGGGCAGGTTAAAAGAGCTCAAGGCTGTTCACCCAGCCTCCAAATTGTCCAGATCCCAGTCAGATCGAGCATCCATGGAATACACCAAACAAATAAGTCCTATCAATGGAGCCACGACCAACAGCACCCAAAGGATGTGCTGCTAACGTTGTGGTGCCAGATGCCACGGCACACTCTAAGATGCCCTGTAGAGTCATTCCCTGAGGGGACACACGGGAAAGTTCACAATACCAGGCGTAAGACCCATGTTTGGCGTTTTTATGTTCTGGTTGATCAGTTTGAATGATCAATATGGAGCTGAATATGGTGATTTTATTGTGCGCTTGGAAAAACATTCCAGATGCTGCGAAGGCAAATTGTGATGGAAATGAGCTTCCATGCTGCATGCTTTCAGTTCCAAGAATGACTGATTTCATTTGAGCTGGCATGTGTAAATGAATGCATATTTATAATAGGGTTAATATTCTACATGGATATTATGTTGTCGCAAATTCATTGCACTGATTAATTAATGTCATTTCTGGTCCATGTACAGCTGTTAATTGAAGTGCACATGAACAGTCATACGAATGTCCAGTCCAGTCTATTAACCTTTAATGAAATGAAGCAGAACGATTAGTCCCTGATGTTTTCATCTGCTGTGGAGAGCTATAAATGGAAAACAAGTGGGCCTGGTTTGTCTTCACTGCAATTCTAGCGCAGGAAGGTCATTTTGCGCCGTGGTCACTGAAGCTTCCAGACAATTCATCCTCATGTGGTGCATTTAAATGGGCTCCTCATTGTCCTGTGCATTTGCAATGTCTGGCAAATCAAGCCTGTAGCCTTTTGATAAGATGTTTCCTCTGATACATTGACCTTTTTTATTTTTTTAATGCACATTAAAGAAATACCACTCAGTTTTCTGTGCAGTGATATGCACTTAAATTTTTATATCTCTTATTTGACCAAGTTGGTGCCCAGACAGGTTTTCTGTAAACCAGCCAGACTTTGTTTACTGTTGAGCTGAATTGAGGTTCTGTCTCCCCATGGATAGAATGTGCATTGACATGCTAGATGTAAAAGAGAGCTTAGCAAGCACAAAGAATCTGCTAGCATGCACACTATTTATAAAGTGCATCCATACATTACACTGCTCACTCACAGAGACCATCATGTTTTTCTTACAATACAATTCGGTTTTGTTTCATTTCTGTTTTATACTTGTTTTTTTTGTTTTTTTTGTTTTCGTTCACTTCAAGAAAATTCCTTGCTTGCTCAAGCAGAATGCACATCTTGTGACTTTCCATGAGCATAAAAATCATTTTATAAGAGATGTTTTTTTTTTTTCTCTCTCTTTCTTTTCTCTTTACTTCCATATAATTGCATGCTAACTTGCTCTGCATCCCAACCAGTTAAGTTTTGTTACCCTAAAGGGGCACGGGCAAGCGGACAATAAAGAGAACCTAGTGCCTAGCATTTTCCAAACCTGCATACCCAAAAGTAACCTATAGAGTTCAGCAAATGATCCACGGCTTGGAATAAAAGCAAAAGTATGAGTCTCTGCACTAAATAAACCCATAATCAGCCATGGTTGATTGATGAATACCTAAAATGTGAAAATGTCCTCCAATTAGGCAATCGGAGTTCAGCGATATCGAGAGAGCCGTGCTATCCCATGCATTGGTTATAAACAAACTTATAAATACTAGAACAGGGATCATCAATAAATGTGATGTCGTTTCAAATTATTACAGAGCAAATGCTGTTCTGAACATTTTGTTGGCCTTGTTCTGACTGGTGGTGGCCTGGTCCCATCACCATCCAGACCAACTACTGTGCAGCATCTGTGCAGTCGCTTAAGGACTCTTTCAGACAGACCGGTTAGTCAGTTTGTGTTAGTTAGCAGCTCGTAAGCCGGACATTGTTTCAAGAAAGGCAAGGGGAAGTAAAAGGCTTGTTGCAGTTTGTCTTCAAGACACCAGAGGGCTCAAAAAAAACAAAAAAAAAACAGAATACAGATCCAGTGCACCATGAATAACCTCAATGAAGGTAGGTTTTTTCCCCCCCGCATTTTTCCCCCCGCAATTAATTAGTGTCTTGTAATATTGCACAGTGGATCGGTACTACAGTACAAGATTGAGAATCGAACCCTGTACTGTACCAGCATTTTGAAATCATAGATAGATCGTTTTACCATGCAAATATCTGTTTGATCGGGCTAATAGGAACCTGTCTTTTTAAGCACAGCGCAGTCATGACTCTTAACACCTAGAATTGAATAGCATTGATTATATATCAGTACCCTGGTGACAGAATGTCCGGGGAACAAAGGCCAGCCTGCCCAGTATGATGATGACATTTAATGTCCTAGGCCATTTCTTTAGTTGTCTCCGGACATATATTTGTCCTTTGTTTAAAAAAATAACGTATGTTCTAAGACAACACTAATTGTTAACTGGTTTTCATCATTAATATTATCCATCCATTCAATCTTTTCTTCTTATTTAAATATAATCGTTCTATTTACAAAAAAAATATGTTGAATCAACATAATTACATTATCTATGTATCTATTTTCATATTTAGATATTAATATAATCACTAGTTAATATTATGTTAATATTTTCTACATTTGGAAGAAGGCGGCATAAGTACATTTTTGTGTTTTATTGATTGATTTATTGATTTATTTTTTTCTCCCCCTGCTCAGTAGATTGCACATAGCACACGTATACACCGAGGTACCGATAGGGTTAACACAGAGTTGCTGAGCTTGCCAGATTGTGTGCCGCCTTTCTCTGACTGGCTAGCAGACTTCCCAAGCCAGTCCTTCGGGAGGAGCCAGCCTAAAGATGATGTCATTTTTAAAAATTTTTTTTTTTTTTTTTACACAAAAGCATGACATCATGCACTCATTGATATTCAGCTCTCCCGAAGAAAAATGAGAGGAGGAGTAGTAGGAGGGGGTGCGCATGATAAAAGCATGCTCCAGGATTTCCCCCGTCTCGCCTTTCTCATTTCATGCCTCGTCTTTCATCTATTCAAGACGCTTCACTTCATAGAACCTTCCACGTGTGAACGATCTAAAAGTACATTCAGCCGTAGCAGTAACGGTGCTCTAGACGTGATGAAACTGGAAGATTGTTTTTACTTGTTGTTCCTTTTCAGTGCTGTAAGAGTCCAAATGAGATTCTTTGGAATATTATTATATGTCTCGAGGGCCAGAATCTGGAACTTTGATCGCCAGGATTAATTTCCACCAGTAACCAGTTCATTCTTCTTCCATACAGTACATTCCTTAACTGAATTTCATACTGAATGGTTAATAAGGTTTTCACAGCTTAAACTCACCAGGAGAATATTGGATCTGGACGCTTCATCCTGTTCCTCATGGTCACGCATGTTCCCTCATAAACAATATCCTTTTTGCAAAGTGTGCTTCCTATAAAAGTGACACTTTGTACTCCACACTCGGTCTGGCTGCGTATAACAAACGTCACATTGACGGACACAAAGGATTTATAGCCAAAGAGGAAACCTGTGTAGCTCGAGTTCAGCTTTTGCTACTTTGCTTCTGGCTCAACACTTTTTGCATTGTTTGCTGAAAATGAAAATGAAACAAAACAACAACAACAAAAAATCTGGTGAACTCCAATAAAAATCTGGGAAATTTCCTGTAATGCCCATACCACATGAACTGCTATTACATGATGGGTAATTTTTGTTCAGTTTTCCCGTTAGACCTTTTGTGCTTTCCCAGCCTACTCATGCCTGATGACGTTTGAATACTTGATACCCCAGATGAGGATGGGTTCCCTGCTGAGTCTGGTTCCTCTCAAGGTTTCTTCCTACCGCCATCTTGGGGACTTTTTCCTCGCCACTGTCGTCGTCTTCCTCAGCTTGCTCTTCAGGGACAATCTTATCATTTTGTTTCATACACATGCACGGTTCATAAAAGCTTAAATAATTCTTTTGATTGTGTGAAGCTGCTTTGCGACAATGTCAATTGTTAAAGGCGCTATACCAATAAAATTGAATTGAATTGAATACTTATTCATATTGGTCTTTCATTCCTGGACATTAAATAGCCATTATTTTGTACTGAATTATCATATAAGAGGTTTGAACATAAGCAGTTTAACCCATATAAGAAGAGAACCCAAATTGTTTTTTAATCAAAAGCAAAGCTTGACTTCTACTGCCAGTGTGTTTCCGTGTAAAGCAATGAAGCTCAATCATTTCAGTTTAATATGCTGTTTATTCCCCAAAATCACTTCTCCCTATACCTTCCTTACCGGTTGATCAAGCGTGTAGTCCAATTTCCAACAATCCTAATCTTGTGGATGGCGGCACGGTGGTGTACTGGTTAGCACCGTCGCCTTGCACCTCCAGGGTCCGAGTTCGATTTCCGTCTCTGTGTACATGGACTTTTCCTCCCACCATGCAAAGACATGTAGGTTAGGTTAATTGGCGTTCCCAAATTGGCTGGAGTGTGTGAATGATAGATTGGCTGCCGTGTGCCCCAAGTCTCCGGGTATAGACTCCAGGCCCCTCGTCAGGATTAAGCAGTATAGATGATGATGAGTGAGTGAGGGTAATCTTGTGGGCGATATGGACCAGAAATGATATCTATGATATCTAAATATAAAACAAATTTCTCTCTCTCTCTCATATGGCCAATCTCCTAGAACGCTTCTATCATATAACAGGCCTACTTGCTCCAACACATTTTCTTTTGATCTAGACTGGAGAGCTCTCTTGAGTTACTATTGCCATTTTATCAGTTCAAGCTCCTTTGACCTCTGGCATCAACAAGGCATTTTCGCCCAGAGAACTGCCACTCACTGGATATTTTCTCATTTTCAGGCCCCTTTTTTATGTTCTCTATAAACCCTGGAGATTGTTGTGTGTGAAAACCCCATTAGATCAGCAGTTTTGGAAATCCTCAAACCAGACCATCTGGCACCAACAACCTTACCGTGTTCAGTGTCGCGTAAATCATGACACTCTCGTTCTGCAGTTTACAGTACGAAGCTGATGATGCCGTGCTGTAAAATGGTTTACATGATGTGTTTTCATCTGAAATTTGTGACTTACCATTTCACACTAGAGAGAGAGAGCGGGGCAAGGCTGTGTGAAGAGTGTGAGAGAGGAAACGATGGCATGGCTTCACCAATGAAACAGATCAAGTAACATCATCAAATTGGTAGTGTCACATCCTGTATCTCTTTTCAGAAGCGGTCGATATACCGGTGGCTTAGTCATGGGCTGTGTGACATACTGTAGTACATTGTAATGCAAAAGCACATGCAAAGAATGTATTATATTATAAGAGAATCCTTCTTGCGGGAAAGTTCTCTCAATTATGATTACCAAAAATATATATATATATATTTTGCAATATTAAGATACGTTCCCCCCCACCCAAGGTTTTAAGTTAAAAGTGCATTTGTGTGCAATTTAGGTACTTACTGAATAAATTAATATAGAGTGCCATTGAGTCTTACAATGGGGCCAGAAGTTGCTGGAATGATTGAAATCATTATAGTTTTAACTGAGCTTCTCTTCTTCTCATCAGTATTTGACTTGATGCGGGACTGAAATGACGATGAGGCTGATTCGAGTATTTAATCTACATCTGAGCGAAAGGGATTTATTACTATTGTTCTTTTGAATTCACACCAGATTCCCAGAAACGTGACAGCTTTATTTTCATGTTGTGCAAATAATTTTGAATCCAGTGTTTTTCACAGTGCATGAAGTATTATTCTCTAGGCATTAGACAGCTAGAGAGTAATTCAAGCACAGTACGGTGATGAGACTCTTGGCGGCAGTAAAACATTTGAATGGAAACGTTTTAAAGACGTACGTTTGGGGGATGTCGATCCCGGTCGAGGTGGCTCTGAGTCCTGCATTCTTTCCCATGCACGTTCTGCGAGTGAAACGCCTGATCCCTGAAAATCAACAGATAACCTGTCGGCAACTTTCGGACCAGACGCATCTGTCTGTGGGAACTGTACACACAGTTATTTACGAACACCACCTGCACGTTACTGGTGCGTCGGGTCGGAGTCATTGCCACATCCCCCGTACAGTCCTGACGCAGCTACTAGTCATTTTGAAGGAAAAGTCCATTTAAAGGAGTTTTAGGCATGAAAAAGGCCCTTCGGTCAAGAGAGAAGTTTTCCCTTGAAGTGAAACGCTGGAATAAGTTGATTCGTGTAGCAGTGGATTATATAGAGACAACTGTGGTGGTCTGTTATTCTGCAATCAAAAGTTCCAGTTGTATCTGAACGCCTTTTGTATATTGGAGTTAAGTAAAGCAGTCGAATTGTTGCCTTTTCAAATAAATGTTGTGGATAACTGTTAGCTAGGTGTGTAACAGTACTCATACCGTATTTGCGCTATCCTTTTTGATATTATGATGTGTGAATTTGGTAGCTAATCACGAACGCCATGTCTTCTAGCAAAAGATTCAAATATCACGTCAGAGATGAGGAAGTTCTACAAGTTTGAAAAGTCATATGATCACTCACTCACTCATCATCTATGCCGCTTAATCCTGTATTCAGGGTGACGGGGGGGCCTGGAGCCTATCCCAGGAGACTTGGGGCACTCGCTCATTCACACACTACGGGCAATTTGGGAACGCCAATTAGCCTAACCTACATGTCTTTGGACTGTGAGAGGAATCCGGAGAACCCGGAGGAAACCCACCAAGCACATGCAAACTCCATGCACACAGAGACGGGGATCGAACCCGAACAAGGCGACAGTGCTAACCACCACACCACCGTGCCGCCGTCACATGATCAAATAAAATAGAAATAGAATTCAGTATTCCTTCCAAGCAGTAATTAGTAATTCACCAGCCAGAACTACGTCATGTCCCACTTTGGCTCGTTTGACAAATGTAGTCAAAATCCCTCATGTTCAGGTTTTGTGAGCAACATTCCTGGCAGCTAACACCGGTTAGCTTTATTTCTGATGATGTACATAACCATGTGGATTTACCATCACTCTGTAAACACGGAAGGAACTCTGATTTGGAAATAAAACCCTGAGTGAACTTCTGTTGCTGTGGATTTAAACGTGATGAAAGACATACTTCCCATTTACTCTGCTGAGAAACAAGCGTTCCGAGAGTTGTGCAAAACTAGTAACGGTGCCATGACCAATAAAAAATCCTTTAGATATCACTCATTTAAAAGAAGAACCATCTGCTATATATAGTGCTGTTATTATTCTTCAATAACACACCAAGATAAAAAGACATATTTGTTCAGTGCATTCTTTTTACATTCAGAACCTTATTGCACTAACCATTTAGGAGTAATAGCAAATCTACTGTTCATATATTCAATCTCATCGAATTATTCAAATATAAGGATTGTTTTTCATACATGGGTGAAGTTCCTTTGCAGTCAGTCGATGACTGTCTGTAGCCCATGGATGCATTTCCCCTTTTGGGATGCCTTACCAGGCCTTTACTGCAGCTGCCTTCCATTGCTGCTTGTTTGTTAGTCTTTAATTGAAATTGAAAAGATTTCACAACTAACGAGTTCCGGTGACTGACTCGACCATTTAAGAACATTCCATTTCTTTGATCTACTGTAGGAAACTCTTGGGTTGCTTTCACAGTGTGTTTTTTGGGGTCATTATGCATCAGTGCTGCGATTTTGCAACATTCAGCTAAATTTGAACGGACAGTATACCTGTATACTTTGGAATTCATGAGTATATTCCTACCAGTAGTCACAGCTTGTGCTTTGGATCACCATTCTCTTCTCAACCTTTTCATTCTGGTTCATGTTAGAAGTGAAAACATGATTATTTTTTTCTTTTTCTTTCACATACTGTAATTGCCAATGCATCAAAGGTCTAGCAGTTTTATTCCAAATGCACTTCAACCTGCATTACACCTCTAGCCGTTTCAACAGGACATGAACCTCCTGAGTGGTTAAAGTGGGGTCAAGGAGATGAGTGTGGAAGCTACAGACACTCCACACAGACACGGAGTGTAATTAATAGAGTGCTGATGCTGATTCCCATTGGGACCTGTAATGAATAGGGGTACAAAGTCAGAGCAGGGTCCATTCAGGAGAGCAGCCAGCCTCAGGAAAACAATGACTCATTGTGGGATGAGCCAGAGAGCTTGCGTGGAATTGGGCCAGACAGGGAGGAAGTCATTAATGTTCTCTTCATTTCACTGACACTCTCCTCTGATGAGATAACGGCATCCCAAACAGCAATATGTTATCTAATGAAAAGGCTATCCTTTTACCAACACCTTATATTGTTTCAGCAGGATGTCGGTCATTAGTATAATCATTTCACTGGATTCTAGTCGTTTTTGTCAGGAAATGTGGCAATGAACCACGTAATGTCACAGGAAGAGGTCATGGATTTGGCAATGCAACCAGCCAACCACATTTTCTGGTTACTGAATTTCAGCAATTAGACAAAGAATGTGCCTGATGCTTGAACCAGACTGGCTTCATGGATGTCTCATATCAAAATAAATAAATAATTCCAGATGTTGAAGCTTGTTGACGGATTTAAGGATAATCGCCTTAATTGCCTGAATGATACCTTCCTATTAAAATGTGTCTCACCTCCTGTATTTACAAGAAGTCTAATCAATTTTATATTAAAGCTTGTGTGAGTTTTTATAAAAGCACTATGACCGAGAACTCGTAGAGGTCATTGCCTTTTTCTTGGACTATTTCAGCCTCTTACTGTAATACGGTCCTTGATCCTTTAAATTGTCTTTGAGGTTCATTGCAGGAAAGCACTCTTGAGCTCACCTTTCTTAGTTTAACCGATTATCCCTTTAATCCCCAGCTGCCTATAATCTCTAAACTGGCGATGCTGAAAGAATGCACATCCTCAACATGCATGCATGCACACGCACATACAAAATTTGAAGTTCTACAAATCGAATGCTTTTCCATCTCTTAATGATCAGTTTCCAGTTTCGTCTTATTGACATGTTCCCGTCACTTAAAATCGAAATGAACTTTGCTGTAGTTTTACTTTCTTTCATATTTCTACCTACTAGGTTCAGTTCTCTTGAGATATATATATATATATATATTGTGACTGTGAGGATTAGAGACACCAACAACAGGGATTCACCAGCTGCTATATAGTTTTACATCAGCTTTGATCTCTCTGGCTTGTCATTGCAAAGATGTTGGGCTGCTGGATGGGGTGAGAGGAGTACGCAGCTTATGCACCTCTCTCTCTTTCTTTCTTTCTTTCTTTCTTTCTCTCTTTCTTTCTTTCTTTCTTTCTTTCTTTCTCTCTTTCTTTCTCTCTCTCTTTCTTTCTTTCTCTCTTTCTTTCTTTCTTTCTTTCTTTCTTTCTCTCTTTCTTTCTTTCTTTCTTTCTTTCTTTCTCTCTTTGCTTCCTCCAACAAATTTACCTTCCACCCTACTAGGGGCAGTTTATTAGGCTTAAAGCTCAGGGAATATTCTGTATTCAGAATAATTCATGACGCACTTAAATTTCATGTACACATGCTGAACACTTTGACTACCGACTTTTACACCATCATCTGCAAGAACCACATTCAAATCAATATGCAGGCATACTGTATATCTGCTGCCAGACAATTATTCATGCACATACTGTACTGAATGATGCCACGAGCATGACAAGCAGCTTTTTTTCTTTTTGAGGCCGGAAACCACTGTCTGACTTTATTTTTAATATTCCTGAAGCAAACATTACATAATCTTGTTTTTCTCTTCTAACTAACATCAGTTCGTGAGATTACTTCACTAATTCCATAAATGGCCACAAACAAGGAGCACTAAAACCAGAACATGGAGATATGAATGAATTTCTGCTTGCATGGCAATCTCGTTAGGCAGGTCAGCCTTGTTGAAAGATGAAGGTCTGTGAGGAAGTCTGGATTGAATCACCGTTTGTGAGATAAAGCCACACCAGTCTGGACGGAACAGGAAGCGTTGTGGTAGAAGGGGAATGATGTGTCCTGTTCCCTAGAGACACGATCTGATCGACCTCGTCTGTAATGGAAAATTAGTGTTGGCCAGCCAATGAGACGGGGGTCAGGAAGGGTGTCCACACTCTGTCCGCATCTGTTTCATGTCCATCTCTATTAGAGTCTTTAGTTTATACCCGGACACATGGGCAAAAAAAAATCCTTATTGACTGGCATGAGTTGATGGGACAATGGAATTCATCACTATTTAAACTGTTTTCTTAAAATAAACTTTGCTGAGTTTAGTGATGAGTGTCGGTACTGCAACTGTTCAATAATTGAGTAAACTAATCAAGGACTGAGTAGTAATTGGTTTAACTGCACAGAGCAATACTTCTTTGTTTTTGTTCTTTTACATCTGTCAATCAAAAACAGATCAAAAGGATTACATAACCATAGGTATTGGTTGTTATAAATTCTTCTGCTCTGCACAATGCGCTAACTTGTAGTGCAACTGAAGCTAATGTGACGTGTGTATATCAATGTATATTAATTACACAATTAACAAGACAAAATTTGGGACACCCCTTTTTATTCAATGATCTTTCCTGATTTAAATGTCTTTCAACAAATGTCCAAATATGCCATAACCTTTGCAATTTGATATTGAGATTATGCTCTGTATAACTGCTCCAATCTGAAGCTGCTGTTCGTTTCTTGGAGATTTCCGAGGCTGGTAACTCTAAATGAACTTCTCCTCTGCAGCAGAGGTAGGTTTTGGTCTGGCTTTCTGGGACGGTCTTAATAAGAGCCAGATTCATCATTTGGCTTGATGGGTTTTGCAAATGCACTTGACAATACTGTTTTTGCAAGAAACAGATCATATGACCTTTTAAAATAACAACTGACTGTTGTTGTTGTTGTTGTTGTTGTTGTTGTTGTTGTTGTTGTTGTTGTTACTTACATAATGCAGTATAATTACATAATGCCATACGTGTTATTTCATAGTTTTGAAAAAACATATTTCAGAAATAATCATGTGCTCAAACTTTTGACTCGCATTGTATATCAAACATGACATCATCATTTGCATCATCCTTTGTTTTTGTAGCGACTGTGTAACAAAGCAATGATGATTGCAAGGCCACTTGGGTCTGCTGCACATCTGCTTTTTGTCTTCTGTGAGGAGTGATAACAACTCATTTGTCCGCTGTGGTCTCGAGGCAGCTGATGTTTGTCTGCCACCAGATTACATTACACTTTATTTGTGCACATCTCGCTGTGGTGGCCGGGAAACCCTCCGGATGACACGGTGGCTCAATTCTGGCAAGCGAGAGTGTTTTTAATCATGCCTATGCAGTTTTTCCTGCAGAGACCATTTTGGGGGGGGTGAAATGACATTTTTGTCATTTCAGTTGCTGACAGTCATGTGCTGTTGTGAAACAGGCGTATGCCTCATGCATTCAGTTTGCATACAGATAACGGTCACTTGCTTCGGAATTTATGCAAAAGAGAAGCATATTTCAATTCTGGACAAAAACACCCCTCACAAATATAGATCCTTTCCCTCCTCACTATATATATATATATATAATAATTATGTCTGTTATATATGTATGTGTATATATATATGTATATATGTATGTATATATATGACATAATTATCCCTTTGACCTCATTGTTGTGTCTGCATGTTATGTTTTGTCCTGACTGAAACGTTGTAGTCATCACGTCACCTGTTTTCATCGTTACCTCTTACAGATGCTGTGAATGCAGTGGCTCACTGTCCCGCTGGTACTATGAGAAAGATGGACGTCTCTTCTGTAGGAAGGACTACTGGGCCAAGTTTGGAGAGCTGTGTCACGGCTGCTCGGAGCCCATCACCACTGGGCTTATCATGGTAATTACGCAATCACCAATTAACCAAATGTTGTAAATTCAGGTTTCAGCTTTACCGTCCCACATGGAGAAACTGAACGAGCGTGTACATAAGAAAACTATGGTTTTAAGGATGAGTCTGGTCATGGCAAATATTGATTTTGATTTTGATTTTTTTTATCTTTCTTGAACGTTCTTTTCATTAAGTCCATGTTTGGAAGCTATTCACTATATGGGAACCACTTTGAATTCTATGCTTTTCTGGTTGGTATGAAGCAGTGGTCATACCAAATGTGAAAAAAGTGCAAATTCAGTAAAATGGGGAGGGGCTTGCAGGACATGGCAGACACACATTTGCCTTGAAAATTGTGCATCTTGGATTTGTGAAACCGAATGCGCAGGACTGTGCTCTATTCATGCTGTGATCACACCAGACTTCTGTCTTTTTCCATACTGTTGCTCAATACCTAAACGTTCTGATTTATGTTTTCTATCATAAAACACTGAGTATCATGATGTGCACTCACTGAGCACTAAACACCTGTGCAACTACTTGTTCATGCAATTATCTAATCCGCTAATCATTTGGCAGTGCATATAAATCATGCAGATACCGGCCAACAGCTCCAGGTAATGTTCACATTAAGAATCAGATTTGGGC
>QMIH01000945.1:22016-33617 GCA_003987875.1 Clarias batrachus
CMWTTTTTTTTTTTGATGACATTAAGTAATTACGTAACAACGGTCAGTTGTTATTTTAAGACACGGAAGTCAGCCGTCCTGGAACAGTTCTTGCAAGAAGAACAGTATTGTGTCAAGTGCATTGGCAAAACCCATCAAGCTCCATGATGAAACTGTCTCTCATGAAGACCTCCCCAGGAAAGCGAGACCAAAACGTACGTCTGCTGCAGAGGAGAAATTCATCTCAATATTAACTGTTCAAAAAGAATGACTGAATATTTAGGTTGCCTTCAGCATTATCTGGAAGTTGAGTCGTGTCACCTTAATGTGAGTCGACTTCCAGACGGCCTCATCTAAGCGAAGACTGAGAATCTCAACCGACGCCTTCGGCATTGTTTTACAGTGTAGGAAGAAATAAAAATCAGGAAAGGCCATGGAATTAAAAGGTGTGTCCAAACTTAAACATAACTGTTAGTGTAAACAAAGCTTAAAATAGTTTTATTACTTTATATAACCAAATCTTAGCATGTTACACTATTGTAAGGTCATTACTCATGTTTACATTAGTATATTTATGTTGACTAAACTTACATTTAACTTTTTTTTTTTTTTGCTCTGGTCAAATTCTCCAAACCCTAAATATTAATTTATTTGTGATTCTTTTCCTTATTMTTTTCCTTAAATATTACAGATTTTAGACTTTTGGAACCTACTGGATGAATGAATGACACAATGTACTGCATTTTCCACCTGAGAATTCATTCTAAATGTTACCTTTAGTCCACAAATGTAAACCACATGATGCTAACACCACCATGTTTTTATTTTATATCCATTTATATAATTTATTTTTAATAGAATGAATGCATATTAATTGCTAAGTGGTTTCCTGGACTTACAAGTGGAAGTGATTAAATCAGGTTTTGAGACTATGCTGTATCTCACACTGTGTATCACAGAGCAGTCTAAACGCCGAGGAGGGGATGGGCGTTATCTCGCTGAGTGTCATCTACGGAACCATCATCCTGTCCTCCATGTTCCTTCCTCCCATCATGATCAAGAACCTGGGCTGTAAATGGACCATCTTCATGTCTATGGCCTGCTACATTAGTTATTCGTTTGGAAATCTCTTCCCTGGATGGTGAGTCTATTCAGCTACCACTAAAAGGCATGGTKCGTTAAAAGTTGTTTGTTATGATACATATAAATGGTAAAGATGATATATTTCATAAAATCAGTAAACATTATACATTGTGTGTAGAGTTCATTATATAAATATATGTTCTATAACAGGTTTGCCATCCATGTTGTTAATTTTATTCATGCTAGATATGTTTCTTGTATTGTTTTAAGGCACACCCACATTGTTATTTATTCTAACATCATGGATTGAATTATGTTTCTAGGTAAATTGTAAAATAAAGTAAAAATGACAATGACAAAAGTATTTGGCTGAACCAGTAATGACATTGTATCCAAATACATGAACTTTTAAATTTTAATTTTTTTTCAAAATTGAGTCGGTCCCCCTTTAGCAGCTATAACAGCTCCCACTCTTCTTGGAAGGCCGTCCACAGGATTTTGTGGTGTTTCTGCGGGAAYTTGTGTCCACTCATTCTGCAGAGCATTTATGAGCTCAGACACTGATGTTGGATGAGAAGGCCTGGCTCACAATCTCTGTTCCAGTTCATCCCAAGGGTGCTTGATGGGGTTGCGGTCAGGGCTCTGCGTTCGGGCCGGTCAAGTTCTTCCACACCGAACTCATCAAATCATGTCGTTATAGTTCTTGCTATATATACAAGCATTTCACTGCATATCGTACTGTGTATGACCGTGTACAGTAAGTGACAAATAAAATTTGACTTTGAAATTGAATTTGAAAAATAATTGCTACCTTTCGTTCTTGCTACTTAACAGTTCTGCTCATCCCAACAAACTTGGGAATTGTTTCATTCGTTTTATTGATTATGTATCAGGAGCAGTGTTTGATATTGATATTTGACTGTCAGAACAAGCTACCACTAAATTCCCCAGTAAATATATAGTAATAAAGTGTCAAAACATGCTCCACCTRCAGTTGTACTACATTCCCACGCTTATCATTTAGCAATTTTTTTCTTTTTAGCTATAAATTCACGTTAYAGTAGCATTTTTTGACATGGCAGCACAATTTGGCAGAACACCGGCTTTACACAACAAAACAAACAGATAAGAACCTAACCTGTGAACATCCTCATAAACCATTATACACCTAATTTTGCAACTTTATAGAGTTGTAACTTGGCTCTTACCCAGCTGAATGTCCTATCTATTAGCTAACACTGTGAAAGCATTGATAACTTGATGACATCTTTATTATAAGCATGAGACATATTGTTCATGTCTGTAGTGTTTCACCTTAGGTTTTATGCAGTTATTCATGCAATGTTCATGTGTGATTGAAAATGAAATCCTGATAGTACTTGCTAAGTCTTGTTAGCTTAACTACAAGAGTTGAAGCAGCACAGGTTCTGTGTTAGTAGGAGAAATGGAAAGTGGACTTTGGAGTTTAAATCTTGACAGGCTGGGAGATGGGATTGAGGTCACAGGGCTCTATGTTCGGGCCAGTCAAGTTCTTTCACACTGAACTCATCAAACCCTGTCTTTATAGTCCGTGCTTTGTGTACTGGTACACAGTCATGTTGGAATAGAAAAGGGCCTTCAACAAACTGTTGCCAAAAATTTGGAAGCATAGCATTGTCCAAGATGTCTTGGTATGATGAAGCAATAAGATTGTCCGTCACTGGGGATAAGGGACCCTAATCGAAACACCTGAATTCAATAAATAACAGGTTTGGCCAAGTACTTTTGTACATATAGTGGAAGTACGGTTACATTTTTGAGACTTCAATAACTACAAAGGTTCCTTGAGATGTTCTATAACATTAGCAGTCAATCTTTAATGAAACGTGTCACATCCGCAGGCCGAGTCTCATCGCTACGTCTGCTGTCCTGGGTTTGGGAGGTTCTCCACTTTGGTCTGCTAAATGCACATTCCTCACCATCAGCGGCAACGTTCAAGCAGAGAAAGAAAACAAGAAAGGCCAGGATATCATAAACCAATACTTCGGCATGTTCTTTTTCATCTTCCAGTCGTCTGCTGTCTGGGGAAACCTCATGTCGTCGCTGATATTTCAGCAAGATGCTAATATAGGTACGGCTGAACCAAAACACATGATTAGACACGATTGGACAGTGTACTGTATTCATCAACGGTCTGTATGTTGTCAAAGCTGAGATTCCTGAGGAGAGACTGCAGTTCTGTGGTGCTGCTCTGTGCAACGAGAACTTCACCACCACGGGGAACTTCACGCGCCCGGGGCAGGACCTCGTCCAAATACTGATGGGCTGCTATATCGGTAAACACTCAGGACTACCAAACAGATAATAGCTTTTCTACACAGCATTGTTGAAATTTTGTAAAAGCCCATGTACAGTATATAACCTCGGAATAACCTTTGTAGGTGTGGGAGCTCTGGCGATGATCCTAGTGGCAGTTTTCCTGGACAACATTGACGGAAAAGAAGCGAGGGAATTTCGGAGGAACAAAGGCAACCAGAAGTTCTGCAGTACCTTCCTGGCCACGTTCAAGCTTCTAAGAGATAAGAGGCTGATAATGCTCATTCCATTGACGATGTACAGCGGGTTCGAGCAAAGCTTTCTCGCTGGAGAATACACCAAGGTGACCAGATACATAATGGCTCCAAAAAGTGTTAAGCAACATTAATGAATGTGTGATTTTCTTTTGAATTAGAAAAAAAATCTAAGAAATATTTAGATACTCAATCTCGGTTGTATTGAAGATCCCACTTACAGTGGTTTTGTATTCAGTTTCCCAACTTTTTTTCTTAAAATGCCTTGAAAATATCTTGCTATGGAATCTACCAGCTTCTCTTATATCTTTTCACCTACATTAGAGCATGAACAATCTGCTTAATTCTTCTCGACTGCATCACATAGATATATAGACGCTCCCTTAGCTTTCAGAGCTCTAAAAGCATTTGTAGCCTTTGGATAATTATCCTGCTGAAAAATACAGATTTGTCACTTTCACTCTCTTTCTTGATTTCTGCACCCATGCATCCAAAGTGTCTTCTGAGTCCAAGATCCCATAAGTGAACACAAGTTCTCCAACATCACCCTCCTCTCGCAGTACAGTTACAGCGGTTTAGTTGCAATTCCTCAACTTATTTTTGAATCCATCCAAATCAAAGTTGAAAACAAAAATCAGTTAAGTTTAGCCTTTATTTAACAAATCTACATTACTGCACTGTGAAATTCTGTATTCTTCACATATCCAGGCATTTGTCAGTAGGCTGGGGTCAGAGTGCAGCCCTGGAGCAGACAGGGTTAAGGGCTGTCCTCATGCGCCCAACAGGGGCAACCTGGTGGAGCTGTGGCTGGAACCGTCAACCTTCTGACCAGTAACCTAGAGCCATAACACACTGAGCCACCACTGGCCCTGAAAATAGGACAGAACCTGCTATCATACTGTGCCTGCTTTATTTTCTTCAGGGTAATTGCTGGTTTCTGTCACATTACTCTCCCATTCTGTTATTAAAAAACTTGTGCTTTAGGTTGTAACTCTGGAAACTCTCACCGAGGTCACAGATCAGCCATAACATTACATCTATTATTAATATTATATAATCAGCTACTGTAGGTTGTGGGTTCCCCTTGTGACACTGGGGTGGCCCTGGCCCATCTGGGTGTGGCTTTGTATGGCTTCTGTGGGGTCTGGCATAGGATCCTTTGGGTGCTGTGGGTGGGGCCACTGGAGGTCAGACTTGTTTTACTGGAACATCCAATGAATGCTTAGTGAGATTGGGATCTGGGAGTCTGGTGGCCTTGGGCTCTTGGCCTGCTGGGCTCCGTGCATGGTGGACTGTGGTGCACTGGGTGTTCTGGTGCCTTTCTATCTTGGTGAAATTGACTTTTTCTATGATTTGTGCTGAGTTGCCTTTTCTGTGGGATGGTAACGAACGGGCTAGCCTTTGGTTTCTACAGGGTTTTTTCTGGTTTGCTGATCGGTGTACTGTCTCCCAAAATTTCTGTTGTTTTCCGCATTCGCTATGGATTATCTTTTTCAACTAGAATAGGTTTAACTGTCCAAATACTTGTATACATCAATATTTTGTGTTGTTGTACAATAAAGTAAATTTCACACGCTATCCATATTCCATTCATCCAGCCAATCATCTTCTATACTGCTTAACCAGTGTACGGTCATGTGGGACCTGGAGCCTATCCCACCCATCTCAGGGCACAAACACACCTGAGTGTGTGCACTGAAAGGTGCACTGTATCTGTGTGTTTCTAAATTCTTATCAGCGAACAAAACCTTTGTTCTTGTCTTTGCAGAATTACGTGACCTGTGCACTGGGAATCCATTATGTTGGGTTTGTGATGATCTGCTTCGGCGCTGTGAATTCAGTGAGCTCTTACGTGGTCGGGAAGCTTGCGCAGTACACCGGCAGGATCGCCCTCTTCAGCTTAGGTGAGTCAGTTTAATCAGCGTGGCCTGAGGTGCAAAGCATGTTAGTCATAGTGCATTGTTGCTACACCTGAGTGTCATTTCAATTGATGAATATACTGTATGCAGGTTTCAAATAGATTATTCGTTTTATCGACACCATCAAATTCAAATTCAAATTTTATTTGTCACATACACAGTCATACCCAGTACGATATGCAGTGAAATGCTTAGGCGACTGCCCGTGACCTTAGAATAAAAACTATTTAAGACTATTTACACGAAAAGAATATAACAAGGAACGTAGAAATAGATTTAACTAAGCATAAAATAAAATATATGCACAGTAAAAATATACAATAAGAAAAATATAAGAAAATAAAAATATAAGAAAAATATAAGAGAATAAGAAAATAAGAAAACCTGGGTGCAAATGTAGAAAAAAAAATATATCTGATATATTTGCTTACCATTCAGGTAAGCAAATATTATCGCTTAATGGCAGAATGAATAAACTTAGACGTTTGGACATATACTGTACAATTTGTATGAATAAATACTTAAAACATATATATTTTACAAGGACTATCACAAATCTTATTTACACTGAATACACACCATTACAYTAACACCAAGTTAAATATTTTTTAAAAATTTAAACAAATGAGTCTGGACAATGTGGTCGCATTTTGTTGACACTTTCGGTCACAAACTTTGCGAGTAATGTTGTCAGAAAACGTACTGTAAGTCATCTTTATAATTGATTTGAACAGTTGACCTTTGTATAAATAAAAAAAGACAGGAGGATGTTCATGATGCACGCGAATCAAAATTCACCAAATTTCGCATGCATACTCCATGAGATGTTCAAGTCAAACTGGGACTTTTGATTACACAGAATAACAGGACACAGTTGCGAGAGTAAAACCTCACTTTATTTATAATTTACACTGATGCACTCATCTCAGTGTTTCACTAGTGATTGGACACCATCAAGGTGGAAAGTTTTCTCAGTTCGCCGGATACGTGATCGGACTGCCTGCTTTACGTCTGAAACGCTGGCCCTCCCAGGAACTCCTTTAAGGGCTCAAACATGTGGACATGTCTGGGAGCGAGGTCAGGACTGTACAAGGGATGTACAGGCAATAACTCCCAGCCGAGTCCCTGTAATGTGCAAGTGGTGTTGGTGAGCGATTGTGTGTACAGTTCACACAGACAGATGCGTCTCTTCCGCAAGTTGGTGAAAAATTATTCATCGATTTTCAAGAATCTGGCCTTCAACTCACTGAAAGTTTACAGGAACGTCATTAACGGATGTACGGCCTTTGCACGATTCAAATATTTGACTGTGACTAAGAGTCTGATCACCGTTTTGTGCAAATGTCAATCGCTTTTACACCTTCAGTTACTAGAAATTCCATCAACAACAAACACACACACACACATAATTAAGTACCTGTATGATGAGCTGGGCTTTGCCAGGTGAGGCAGGACAGGGTGCGTAATGCAAGTTGATCATGAATTCTTGTTGGTCTGATTGATATCTTCACCACGTTCTCCTCACAGCTGCTGTGATCAACCTGGCCTCTGCGATAGCGCTGCTGTACTGGAGGCCTCATCCGGACCAGCTGCCCGTCTTCTTTGTGTTTCCTGCTCTGTGGGGTGTGGCAGACGCTGTGTGGCAAACACAAACCAACGGTGAGACTCCTAAAAGCTGGAGCATCATTCTGACATATGTCAGTATATGTCAGTAATGTAACCCTACATGACGCATTGATATAAACTTAAAAACATAAGATGTTTTATACATATATATATATACGTATATATATATATATATTTTTTTAATGGTTGTCAAAGTGATTGGTGATGTAACATCAAACTTAGACAGAAGATTTTGCAGCTCAGTGTGTTTGAGGATCGGTCGTGATGTGGTACTGCATATCAGGGAGATTAATTGAAGGTGGAAAGAGTACTAAAATTTTGTACTCAAGTAAAAGTACTGTTACTACAGTGAAATTTTAGTGGAAGTACTAGTAAGGTTACCATTATAAAAATCTACTCAAGATAAAAGTAAAAAGTAGCTCATAAAAAATTTACTCAGAGTAAAAGTTACCGAGTTACTTTTTTTTTTTTAACAGGGGGGGGGGGTGTCATCAAAAAAGATATTATCTCAGATATTAATCTCAAACTAGTTGTTTTTAACAGGAGGAGGATCAGATTCAGGGTGGACTCAGGCCAAAATAATAATCTTATTTATATTTAGTAGCTAGATTACCGGCAAAAGAAAAAAAACAACACAAACAAAAATCCAGGTCCCTTCCCTGACTCCCTAAACCAAAACCAGTGAATAAATTCCCTCTTCCCAAAATAAATGGCAGCCACGCCCCTACTACTGCTGAGTGCACACACATACAGTGAAATTATCTACAAATACATACAAAGACCAATCAAAGCAATAATCAAAGTCAATGGGAGGCAAAAAATCACAACCAAATACCAAAACGAAAAAAATTCACAATCTCTTTCCCGCGTCTCTCCGGTTTATATCTGGTGGCGCTGGTTGATGACGTCACTCTCAGGGCGGAAGCGGCCGTGTGGAAGGTCAGGTAGATGCCGATGCGGGGAAACAGTCAGAAAACCTGGAGTGGAGTCTGGAGCGGCGCGCGACCCGGACACGAGACACACGCGCGCGCAACCAAGCATTTATACAAAGCAGAATATTTTTTGCATGTTTATTCATTTGTTAGTAGATGATTTAAAATGTAGCGAATTACAATAATTCAAACAAAACATACGTATGTAAAAGTAAAATTACAGATTTTAAAAACTACTTTAAAAAGTAGAAGGACACAATAAAAACTAATCAATTACAGTAACGCGAGTAAATGTCATTCGTTACTTTCCACCACAGATTGAAGGTGAGATTGAGATGTCTCAATTTGACGACTTTCTTTATTGAGAAAGTAAAAAATAATATAGATCTGTAATTGTAGGATCATGGAATTTCCAGAGATCAGAACAAATGAACAAAATTGACAAAAGCCTAAAATCAGCTGAATTAAATTAGTTTAACCTTTATGACAATTTTAAGTAAATATTTGAACTATTTGAACTATTAACTTTTAACTATTTAATTAATAAACCAGTACATAATAGAACTATTTTAACTGTTTAACTATTAAACAAGTAAATATTTGAACTATTAAATATTAACTATTATTTAACAATTTTAACATTGTGATAAAGCAGCTTTATTGAAATCCTTGACATCTAAAGTTTAAATACAGAAATGATCCAGCCAGAGGAGACGGTACTGAGAAAAAAGACACATGAGAACGAATCCTCGAGAGGAACCAGATGTAAGGAGGACCGGTTCTCACCAGTATGACACCAGGATAATGGGATCATTAATGAGTAAATCGTTTCTCTTCTATAACTATTCGATATCGAGTTAAAAAAAAGTCCTATTTGTGTTACAAGGCACTTGAGTAAGAGCGTCATTAGAGCCACATTTTCTTGTATGAAAAATGTGGGCAACAAAAAGGATCACATATACAGTACTAGTCATTATGGTGTGGTGTCAAGCAATGAATGAAAGTCATTATAGAAATATTATTAATTGCAAAATTAAATACTTAAGTCAATGAACTTTATGCATAACTTTTTTTTTTACGACAGTATTACTCACACACAGATTACACTACAATTATTATATGAATTATTTCAAATATCCCTATGTCTCTTTATAACCATGAGCGCATATAAAGCGCACTGAGCTACAAAGTCACATGTCATGATGTAAGTCTGTTTGAACAAATGTAGGTCTTACACACCCCTATAAAGTCCACCCTTAAGTATCCAGGTTCCAGTACCTTTCCCTGATTGTCTCCCCCCCCCCCCTTACTGCAGCTCTCTACGGCACTCTGTTCGCTGACCACAAGGAGGCAGCGTTCGCTAACTACCGCATGTGGGAGTCTTTGGGCTTCGTGATAGCCTTCGCATACAGCACGTTCATCTGTCTGTCCACCAAACTCTACATCCTGATCGCAGTGCTGTTACTGAACATGCTGACGTACCTCTGGGTGGAGTACAACGAGTACAAGCATCCTACTGCAGCAGTCAAAAAGGACATGGACAAGCTGGACGAGGCGTACCTCAAAGGCCCGGAGACAAAACTCATCATTAGTCAGACACAGTTATAGGCAAGGAGATGCTGACAAAGAGATGAATTGTGGCTTCTTTAGTCATAGCTAATGTATTTGCAGTTAAATCAATGATGATGATGATGATGATGATGATTATTATCATTATTATTGTTAATTTATGTATTTTATTATATATACAAATAATGTTTATTTAATAATAATAGTAATAATAATAATAATACATTAAATATTTAATACATTATTATTATTAGTCGTCGTAGGAATTGTTGTACATACTGTAATATAAATACAATGATTTTTTTTTTCTGACGTGGAAATGATAGCAATGCTTTTCACTTTCACAAAAAATCATGAAAATACATATGTAAAAAAAAACACTGATGAATATTTCATATTTTAAATTTTGCCTGATTGTATATAAAAGCATAAATATTAAGGCAGATAATTTATTATTTACCACCTAATTTCGTGGTCATTAGCTAACTGATGATCATACTGTAAATGTCCATTAGTTGGTTTAATACATAAGCTGCGAAGTTTAAAACTAAATCGAAAGAAGCCGAATTGGATTTCATTGCATTTTAGTATTTTGTGACATCTTAAGCATTTTCTTCCCCCTCTAATATAACCATTTCCACTGTGTCACTTTGTATTTACAGAATGTTGATATTTAGGATAATCAATCTGTTCTGATCACTTTAAAGAGTTGTAATAATAATAATAATGTATCGAATAAGTAGTCATTTCAAGCTCAGAATTTTTTTTTTTTAAAGATATTGTTTTTCATTCAACTGCTCGTTTGTTCACATAGACGCAACCAACATTTAGTCATTTTTAATAATGAGTTATGTTAATGTATTGTATTTACAGGCTGTATTCCTACATAAAACTCCACACTTTGTGAAACGCAGCTAGCATTGCTGAATGGTTTGCATTAAATAGTAGCATAAAATACCGTATAGTGCTTTATAGTGGATAATTTCTGCATGGACTATGTTTCACCTGGAGATAGTTCATTTTTAACTCTTACTGATGTAGTGAGTAGCTTCTCATTTCTTAAACAACAGTGTCAGAAGACTGGAACTCACTTAAACACGTGGGGACGTTGCAAAAATCAGAGCTACTGTACAGGTATGTTTAATAATAAAAGTAAGAGTATTTATGTTGCTGTAGTGGTTAGCACTGTCGCATTGCACCTCCATTGTGTGTCCGGGTTCGATTCCCGTCTCTATAGGCATGGAGTTTGCATGTAGGTTATGTAGGTTAGGTTAATTGACATTCCCAAATGGCCCGTAGTGTGTGAATGAGTGAGTGTGTGTGTGTGTGTGTCTGTGCCCTGCGATGGATTGGCACCCTGTCCAGGGTGTACCCCACCTTGTGCACGAAGTCTCCTGGGATAGGCTCCAGGCCCCCTGGATTGGTACTAAACAGCTGTGTGTTCATAAGATAACCACTTGTTAGTGAGGTTTAATGGCCATGGTAACGGTTGCTTCAATACAATGCTTGGTAGTAGAGTCACTGCGGCTGGTTACCTACAGTRGCAATCAGAGACGACTGGAAAGCAGAGCAGAGCCTGCTAAACAAAACCTAGGTCAGAAAAACAGCACTACTTTTTTCACAAGGTAAGAAACTCCACCTGTGTGTGTGCGT
This sequence comes from Clarias batrachus, assembly GCA_003987875.1. NCBI lineage: Eukaryota > Metazoa > Chordata > Actinopteri > Siluriformes > Clariidae > Clarias > Clarias batrachus. Next base: position 33,327 of record QMIH01000945.1, read on the forward strand.
GTGTGTGTGTGTGCGAGCTCGGTATATATACTGTAGGACTACAAGATTTTTTTTCTGCCCATAAAAATCATTATGATTTAAAATATCATTAACTGTTTTTGGAAAACAGTTTGGAAATGAAATATAAATTAATGACAATTTTTACAATTTACAACTTTTACAATTCCAATTATTCATAATTACTTTATATACTATTATATTTAATTCTACATCTACATCTACATCTAGGGATTTGGCAGAATTATTAATTAATTTAATTAATTATTAATTAATTAGTTTTTTTCTGGTATG
>QMIH01000945.1:34968-90808 GCA_003987875.1 Clarias batrachus
CTTACTTTATAAATCCCAAATGTGAATTATAATAAAATTAGTAATATATTATTTATTAGTATTATTATAAAAAAAACAAGAAGAATATAGAATAATAAAATACATAATAAAATAATATAAAATAACAAAAAAKAAAGCTACAACTAATACTAATGTTACAACAATGGTATTACAGTATTATTGTCACTAATCTACAATCAAGTGTTTGTACTCTTATTTTCATTTAAAAATAATAATAATTATTATAAAAATAATAATGATAATAATAATTATTGTAATTATTATTGGTAGTAGTACTACTGTTGACGATGATCATTGTTGTAGATATAACAACTTATTTTATTAATTAATGGCGTAATATGTTTGTTTGTTTGTTTTTAATGACACTACACAGCCTTGGTGAACGCTGGGTTAGAAAATCAGGTCGCGCGGGCTGTCGGGGCGTGACGTCACCGCGCGATGGCGTGGTCAGCTGCTGTGAGACGAGCCCACGGGAGGAAAAGCAGATTCCACGTAAGAGMCCAAAACGGCGGTCACTTCCAGGCAGAGACTGTGGAGCTTTTGTGATTTCACTGTTCCACGTTGACACCCACAGAGATATCGGAGCTGCTGGTCTCGGACACAGTAACACAGGACACGCCTTTGTTTTGCGTCAGGAAGGGAAAGAAAATGGAGCTGGAGGACGGAGTGGTGTACCAGGACGACCCGGGCACGTCGGCGATCATGTCGGAGCGCGTGTCGGGCCTGGCCAGCTCCATCTACCGCGAGTTCGAGCGTCTCATCGGCAAATACGACGAGGACGCGGTGAAGGACCTGATGCCGCTCGTCGTGGCCGTGCTCGAGAACCTGGACTCGGTGTTCGCTGAGAACCAGGAGCACGAAGTGGAACTGGAGCTGCTGAAAGAGGACAACGAGCAGCTCATCACGCAGTACGAGCGCGAGAAGGCGCTCAGGAAGCACGCCGAGGAGGTGAGCCGCGCTGCTCCCTATAACGCGGGGATGATGCTTTGTTCTGCTGCTGCACATCTGCCGCTCGCTCTGTGCACGTGCGTACGTGTGTGTGTGCGCGCGCGCGTGCGTGTGTCTGTGTTTATTGAGCTTTTGTCAACAAAAACCCCAGTGATACCCCCGACTCCGAGTCCCTTATTAATGGGAATGCTCGCAGGCCTCTCAGAGAACGGAAGTTGGACGCTTTCCCCCCCAGAATACGTGCTTTGTTTACATGCTGTTTTCCTGCACTCTCCATCCCCGCTCTGCACATGGAGTAGAGGCACCACCGATGTCTTATTTGGGCWGTGGTCTAAGGAKCGACTGGTAAACACTGATAACGTGGCGACAGACAGCTGTTACTATTCTGACATTAAATCAACATTGTGTTCCACATGCTGTCAGAAAGCACAGACAGAGAGAGAGAGAGAGAGAGAGAGAGAGGTTCTCAGTGACTGAGCAGGGTCTGGTTAGGCCACGTAAACATTCTGGAAAGCATCAGTGCATTTGCTGTTGCTTACATTTCCCACTAATAATTGGTCATAATTGTCAAAATATTAAAAGATCAAAATAGATCTTTAGTAAAGGGAGTCTTCAGGTTTTACCTGCTGTCTAAAGCAGAAGAATACAACTAACTTTAAATATAAATACGCCAGGTTGAACTGCTTGTTCTTGTTTTGAAATTGACTTTATTACTTTTGACTAATGCCACAGACTCAGCAGATTAGTTGAAAGCCATACTGTTCATCTTGAAACGTTTACTTCTCATGAACGTAAGCTTTGTGGCTTTGCATCTCCAGGGTTGAGGGTTCGACTCCCTCCTCGGGTCTGTGTGCATGGAGTTTGCATGTTCTCCCTGTGCTTGGTGGGTTTCCTCTGGGTACTCCGGTTTCCTCCCACTCTGCATGTCCAAAGACATGCAGAGTAGGACATGTGAGTGTGTGAGAGTGTAAGAGTGTGTGTGTGTGTTGTGATGGACTGGCACCTTGAGATGGTGGTATACCCCCGCCTCGTACCCTAAATCTCTTGGGATAGGCTCCAGTCACCCCATGACTCTGTATACAGGATAAAGTGGTATGGATGATATGGAGTGAGTGAGTAATGAGCATTTCAGTCATCATCGGCAGAACCATGGCATAGCGTTTAGCACTGTGGCCTTGCACCTCCATGGTCAAGGGCTCGATTCTGTGTGCATGAGGTCTGTGTGCAAGGAGTTTACATGTCATCCCATCCCTATGCTTGGTAGATTTCCTCCAGGTACTCCGGTTTCCTCTCACAGTCCAAAGACTGTTGTGTGTGTGTGTATATATGTGTGTCCCCTGCAATGTATTGGTACCCTGCCTTGTCAGGGTGCGTCCTGCCCCGTCAGGGTGCGCCCTGCCCCAAGGTTCCTGGGATATCCTCCAGTCCCTCGCAACTTTGGATAAGCTGTATAGAAGGTAAATTAATGAATTTCAGTAATCAGACCTATAGGATAAATTAAATGAGTTAGTTTAAGTTTGACAAATGGAATCACTGAACTACTTTTAATATGTTTATCTACAACAGAAATAGAAACAGAAAAATTACTGGAGCAGATTTTTTCAATTGTTCTTTTTGGTTCGTCTACATTTGCTTGATGACACTAGGCCTAAAGAGTTGTAACACCCACACTGGTTAGTTTGGGCATGCACTCTTTGTAATACTTGGATTTTGGGCAGCTGTTAATTAAAATAACCTCTGATGTCTCTATGGCCCCATAGGATAAGTAAAATAATTATCAGTTATAAATAATACAGCTAATCCTACTTTCAGTCCTAATCCTAATACAGCAAAAATTTCAGAATTCAGGTTTTCAAGCATTGGCAGGACATGTGTGGGTATTTTGAGGCAATGGTTTCAGTGGAAACAAGTAAAGGGAAGTAGTATTTGAACTGAGTGTCAGAACAGCTGGCTTCATCTAATGAACATCAAAATCACGGACTATACCCTTGAAGGGAAACAGTCATATTTGGCTATTAATTTTAATATTGGAAATTTCGTCAAAAAGTTTAGTAATTACAACCAAACTCTAGATAAACCCTGGGTTTATGAATGAAGATTCATTCATTCGTTCATGTTCCGTAGCCTTTAATCCTGTTTAGGGTTAATGTGGATTCAACTGGACACAACTGGACAAATTTGCACACAGCCAGGCTCTGAATTGAAGTCACCAACCTGGAGATGTGAGACAGCATTGCTAACTACCATGTCAGTATGCTCCACAGATACATCTGTGTTGTTTTCATGGAAATTCAAACTTTCACTTTCTTTCAGCTGTGTATAATATTTACTTCCCTAGCGTGACAGAATTAGTATCAAGGTGTCTGCTCAGTATGCAGAAAAACTCATACTACTGTTGCAATTCTGCACAGGTAACTCATAGGCAATGATAATCCAATACTACACACAGTATACACAGTGTAAGCTAAAGTTTGCCTGTAGATGAGCATTATGATAATATTTAATTATTAAAACAATAGTACAGAATAAAACAATGTGGTTTCAAATGGTAACAAAAAAAATTGCACGTTCTAATATTTTATTGGACCACATTCARCTTCGATTACAGTGTATATTTTCAAATTTCGACAATATCATGCCCAAAACATTTATCTGTATTCCAAATTTGCATTCATTTTTGCCTGAAATCTTGTACTGGTGATGAGAGAGTCAAACCACTCCATACAATCTTTTCTGGCACATCCTAAATCCTTTCAGTGGGCTCTGTGGTGGCCAGGTTATGTGTGAAAATAATTCCTCATGTTCCCAGAACCACTCTTTTAGAGTGACATCAGGGAAGACAATTCCATTGATGTAATAATCTGGTCATTCAATACATTCAGGTCATCAGCTGACTTCATTCTAYTGCCACATAACATTGCTGAATCTGACCAAACGGAAGCAACCCCCATCATAACACTGCCTCCACAGGGTTGTACAGTAGGCAGTGTTATGAACACATCAGATCTTTTTCAATCTTCAATCTTGAAGTCTTTTTTTCTGACTAACTAACAAATGCTTTTTGTATGTCTACGMACGTTGTGTATATGTCTACACAACTGTGTAGTCCCAGTTCTGTGAGTTCTACTATTTTTAGCATTTGTTTATGTGCATAATGACTTCTAAACCTAAACAACATAGATTTCCATTAAGTTTATACAACCTTAACCTTAACCTTTTTGCCATAAGTGCTTTTCCGGTTTACACCCAACACTAGCTTTTGAAGTAAAATTATACTTAACAAAGAGTATCTATGGAAATAAATGACAATATAGTAAACAACATCTTCCCTAATTAGACTCCAATGGATGAATTTTAACGGATGGTGAATAGTGTCACTATAGGTAAACGTTCCTTCCTACATAGATTCATGTTGAAGTAAGTAATAAATAAGTCCTCCTAAGAAAAAAAAGTTTATATAAATCATAGTTGGCATATTATATCTTAGAGTTCATTTTGTGTGCCTTTTTTGAGGTAGGAGCAAAACTGTGAATATTTTTTTTTCTCTAAAAATATTTTTTCTGTAATCAATTGTTCCAATGTATGAATGGCCCACATGGCCAGTGTACTCGCTTATTAATTTCTGGTGCTTTATTTTTATTAATACGAGACAAATTTTATTTGTAAATTCAGTATTTTCACTTGTAACAATAAACTGATAAAAAAGGTTAAGCATAAAAGTTCAAAAGATCAATGGTCAACGTTAGGCTTATTATTTATTAGAAAGGTTAATAATAATAATAATAATAATAATAATATGTTTTATTGTCTCAGTTTTAGTCTTAGTTGTTTTTTTTGGTTGGAGGAGGCCATTAATTAGACCCCGAGACCATAGCATATATATTTTTACGTAGTTGTTTAAGAAATGAGAAACTACTTACTGCATCAGTTAGCATTAAAAGAATTGCTGCCATCTGAAACATATTAATCAGTGCAGTAATTATAAATGTTTTTTTAAGTATTTGTTTATTTCAATTTAAATGCTGACTTATTTTTTTCGGCCAGGCAGTATATCATTCATTCATTCATTCATTCATTCATTCATTCATTCATCATCTTCAGCAACCATTTATCTTGGTCAGGGTGAAAGTGCATTTGCATTGTAATATATAGCTTGAACACATTTGAACAATGTGTTCTTTACTTTATCTGTACCTGTACTTTATGGAGTTAGTCATTGTTTGTCTTTCTAGTAGAGTTCTTGGTTTTATTTTGTTAGCAGGTGTGTTTCAGAGAGGAGCTCCTGTAAGGAGATTGCTGATCGATAATTACGAATCGGTATTCTGAATGTTTTTGTGACTGGCTGGCATTTAGTCTAGTTTAACTAGACACACTCCTGTTTTTTTGGTTTAAGTTGGGCAGTACATAAGCCTTCTGCAATAAATTAAAGTGACTTTTTAAAATATATCCGATTTCATTGTCTTGCTAAATATTTATTTTGGCTGACATTAAATAAAACCTTACACCTTTTCTGTTTTGAATTTGTGAAAGTGTTAGTGCTAGTTAGTACTTTGCTAGCAAATTTTCCAAATTTCCCATAAGTCAGTGAGAAGCTTTATATAGAAGTGATGAGGTCACTGCTATATATTTAGCAACATGGTGTAACTTGCATCCTGTAGTGAGTTTGTAGTAGGATATATTGCCAAGTTTTAGCTTTATTTTGTTGACTGTGTAAAGTAGAAATTGTTTTTATCCTTTTATTTCCTAAGAAAGCCACATGGTCCAGGTTTGGGTTTGGAGAGCCCAGGCTAACATGGCCACACTGTACATAAGCAGCTTGAGTGACTCAGCAATTTGAATTTATTTACTAGGTCACTCCTTTCAAGTTCACTCATTCACAGTCCTCACAGTCTCTCCAGAACTCCCAATAGAGCAGAAGCAGGAATTCTGGAGCTTATCATGACAGCTTTTTCCATATGTGCTAGAAAAAATATGTGTGATTTTATGGCATGTTAGACAATAAGAGTAATTGCTACGAATATCATCCATAGATTGAAGTAAGGATAAAGGATTAAATATCCCGAATTATGACAGCAAAAATTTTTTTTATGTGTGGAGGATGAATATCCAGTGTCAATTAATTCACCAAATGGATCTTTAACTCAACCCTTTTGCCCCAAATGTTGTATGCAGTAGGTAGTAGTGGTTCAGTTGGTTAAGGCTGTGGCTTCCCTGGATTACTGCTTGGAAGATTGAGAGTTTAAGCCCCAGCTTCAACAAGTTGCCACTGTTCAGCCTTTGAGCAAGGCCCTTAACCATAACAGCTAACTGGGATATTATTTCACAGTGCTGTAAAGTAAATGTGTCAGATATTCATATTTATTCATTTATGTTCTTTTTGTTTATATAGCACACGTTTTGTGTTATCACATCAGAGGATTTCGTTTCTCATGGTTTGAGAGTCCTTAAGAGTCCTTAACTTTTTGGCAAATTCCCTATAAGCTGTAAGATGTCTCTGACTACTCAGTCCGGGAAGACAGTTAGTTGTTGCGAATGTCATCTATTTGAGAGCGATGAAGGCTACTAGGAGCTCTTGCGCACTTTCAGCACTACAGATATTTTCTCTGGTATCCTTCCCCAGATCTGTGTCTTGATACAATCCTGTCTCATGGAGGTAGAGGTAATTCTCTTGACCTCATGGCTTTGTTTTCACTCTGAGATACATCATCTATGGTCACACCTTATAAAGACAGGTGTGTGCCCTCCTAATTATGTCCAGTGAATTCAGTTCGTCACAGGTAGGCTCCAGGAAAGTTGTCATTGTAAGGATGACTGATGGGGGTAGGATGCAGCAGAGCTTAATTGAAAGTGTCATAACAAAGTGTCTGAATAATTATGTTAATGGAATTTTATCTTTTCTAAAAAAAATAAAAAAAAAACCCCACAAAAATCACCTGTTTCAGCAGAAAAAAAGCAGAATGATAAAACACAACAAAAAGTGGCTTGAAAGGGTCTCAATTTTTTTCTCTGGCACTGTACACCAGTACATTGCTAAGAATGAAGATGATATTTTGATTATTATTTAGTCGGTGATAATGTAAACATTTTGAGGCAAATGTTTTAAATCCAGTAACAGTGAGGCAACAATATACAGTAAAGCCACTAAAGTATAAAAACTAGAGGAAATCCAATAAATTGCACTAATTCTGAAATTAAGGCACCTTTGCCCATTTCCTGTGAAGATAAAAATAATAAAATACATAAATAATACAATAAACCCTAGAACATGATTAAYTTCATTGTATGTGAGACTTGGTGAATGTAAATGTGAACATGTTTATCAGTGTAGAAATGTATAAAAATGAACCTGTGAATGACACAAAGCACAATACAGTACATTGTCTGTAATGATCTTCTGCATATTTGGAATGTGAAACCACTTTAAAATAGGACATTTAATAATCACTCTTAGTTATGGCCTAAAAAAGATATTTTAGAACTGCTTAGTCTCTATTGAGACCTCAGAAAATTACATGGCTGTCATGGAAACCATTTGGAAATCATAGCAACAAAAGCTAGTGGTTAACATTCACAACGTGGCTTGCTTATAATTAGGATAAAATAATAGTGTAATCTTTTTTTGGAAATTAAGGGTTGAGCTTTCGTGAGCTTAAAGAAACCTCCAACACCTTAAGAGCTTCAAATCTAATGTTCACTGTTGATTCAGTTTGATTTAATTTAATAGCGTTAATGTTTATTATTTAGGTTGTCATTTCAAATTATTAAAAACTTCCCCCAAAAATACATTCTAATTGAAGTCATCTCTTGTACGAAGCAATCTTTTTTACCCTGCTGAATTTCTGCTCCACACTCCAGTCCAGTAGTCCACCAAACGCTTCTAACCTCAATATATAAAGAAGTGATACTCTTCCAAAATATGAGTGTTTTAAGCTGTTTGTATTTTCTGCTAAAGCTGTAGTATATTTTTCAATTAATTCATAATTTTACAGATTTAGCATTTGTACGTTTACCTAAACACTATAAAAAGTGTGACTTGATTGTGAATTGATTCGATTAATTGATTCAACCAACAAAAGATAGATTAATTGGAAATATATTTAGTTATCCAGCTCTACAACTCATTTTACGCAGCTGTGTAGTGTGGCTGCTTGTTTAATAGTGTTTCCTGTGTTTCCTGCATGTAATTATTTGAAATGTGTGCAACATCCAACMTACAATTTTCTGTCTAAATAAAAACATGAACAAAATGAATAAACCATTAATGTTGTATCCTACTTTGTATCTTGGGATAGCCTTCTGCCTCCCTGTGACCTTACACAGGATAAACTGTAACGATATGCAATCAATATGTATCTGTAACCAGTGTATGGATGGTTAGATATCAGACATCAAGCAAGGAGCACTATTGAGACCAATGCCATTGTCCAACAACTTGTTGTAAACACATCAGTCCTTAAAAGGAGCAATAACTGATCTTCTCCTTTAACAATTTTCAGTAATAATCAGTGGTGTATTAACTCAAGAAGGTTAAGAATTGAATGCTGCTTTATGCAGTGCAGTTAGAGGTAGTGGTCAATGACAAGCTTGATTTTGTCTGTTTAAGTAGAGTGTACAGATAGGGAGGTGAGACATATGGTCAGTCTAAAGGATTAAAGCATGGCTGCAGTGACTTTAAGAAGAGATATGGCACTGTAGGTAATGTAGGAAAGCATTAAGCAAATAAAAATAGGCAAATGAAATTTCAAACCCAAAATACACATAGGATTCTATATAAAATATATCTTGTATACAATAAAGTATCACATATTAGTGACGAGCCAAACCGGGACTTGTGATGAAATTTCTCATGAATGAATGCATAATACCAATTAACATTCACAGAAGACTTCAAGCATAGTATGTTAATGAGACTCTTAAAAATGTAATAAAAATTTAATTGGTGCAGACATTGTAAAGAATGCCTAACGTTTGTGAATAAAGATCCCGGCCGAGGAGCCCACTGTAGTCATTCTTGTGAACATTCAGCAAACAGTTTTTCATTAACTTGCGGAAGAGACGCATCTGTGTGTGGGAACTGTACAAATAATCATTCACGAACACCATTTGTGTATTATAGRAACTCTCCTGGAAGTTATTGCTACATCTCCCATATATTCCTGACCTCACTTCAAGCCATTTCCACATGTTTGGGCCATTAAAGGAGTTCCTGGGAGATCAGAGGTTCAGACGTGAAGCACTGAGAAAACTTTCTACCTTATTGGTATCCAAGTACTATGAAATGCTCGGATAGGTGCATTAGTATAGCAGTGGATTATATAGAGAAATAAAGCTATTTTTTAGCTAATTCTAAATAATTAAGACCTGTTTTAACTTAAATTCAGGGAAGATTTTTTTTTTCTCTTAGTGGTACCTATAATGCCCAATTAAACACTTGAAACTTGATGCTTACTTTAAACTCAGAGATTTGACCCTTACTTCAAATTCCCCAAAACTGACTTGATTATATTTTTATTATTTATGTTCATAAAGGGTTAATACTATTATTGATATTTTTTAGTATTGTTATTAAACAGTGTTGCCAGTAGGCTGATGGTAACATCTGGTCTGTATGAGTTTTCTTATGATTGTGTCATAAGCATACAGTGAACATGGATATGTAGTGACAATAACCTTCTGCTTGCATCACTTCAGCTCAGGGTGATAGAGCGGTTTGTGGTGTTCACTGTGTGATGAGAAGAGAAAGTGACAGAGAGAGCGAGAGCAGCACCCTGTCACCCTGCGGTCTCTCTGAGTCCAAGTCTCTGGAAGCATTAAATCTGGGAGAGCCTCTTGCTAGGGAGACACTCTGGGATGTCACTGSTTCCTGATCACATGACCCTTTGTTGTGATGGGCAGAGCTGAGAACCTTGGTGTTAGGCCAAAAGGATTCTCGTAGTGACCAAGTTCATGGAATACGTTTTTTCCCCCCATCTTGAACTAGATAATAATGGCTTTGTGTTGCCAGCAGTTTGGACTCTACATTTGGATTTTGGAGTTTCTGGTGGCCTTTATTGGGAGGAGGTTTTCTCTGAGYTTAATCAATATAAAACGCCAATTATACAGTTCATCACTCAGCTGAGCTAGCTAGCTATAAAAAGTTTTCCGCTTTGATTGCTGATTGGATTTTAAATAAACTTCATAATATAACTCCTCAAACCTGTACAGATTTATGTGAATTTGCTTCAATTTATTTAATTCAGTTGAGTTTTCCAGGCTGCCACACATATTACTGAGACCATTGCAAATAGTGATATTACAGGGAAAGTTATAAGTACATGAATTATTTAAATATAGTACTGTTATATGAATACAGTAGGAAAAAAAAGGTTTTATAAAAAATGATATTTAACATGATCTTATTTTTCTGATTGTGTTCTCCATGAGCAGAAGTTCATCGAGTTTGAGGACTCACAGGAGCAGGAGAAGAAGGACCTGCAGAACAATGTGGAGAGAATGAACTCACATTCACGCCAGCTGGAGCTGAAACTCAAGAACTTTGCTGATCAGAGTAAGTAAGAAGTTTCACTTTCTCTCTCATTCTGTTTCATACAGTTACAGTTCTCTTATCTGCTGTGCATGGTAATAGGGCAATACAATWTTTATGTCACTTTTGTTTTGGTTGTCACTGAATGTTACTTACTGTAACCAGCTGTGTTTTGTGTTAACTGTTTAATTTTCCTTCCTATACTTTGTTAGATACTTTATGTTTTAGTTTATATAGAATGATGATATACATTGCATAACCATATGTTTATTATATAAGCCATTAAGCATGGTGGCTTAGCCTTGCACCTCCAGGGTCCGGGTTTGATTCGGGTTTCATCTGGGTACTCCGGTTTCATCCCGCAGTCCAAAGACGTGCAGGTTGAGCTAATTGCCGTTCCCAAATTGCCCATAGTGTGTGAATGACAATCGGGCGTCGAGCTGACAACTCGACCCTAGTGTTTTCCACACATCGAGTATACTTGGACGGGCCACTCAGGTATATTGATGGCTGCCCAAGGATAGACAAAAACTAAAAAACATGCCATCTGTGATCGATTAATTAATCTTAGGACTATTCGCTCTGTAAATAGGTCAATATGGTTCTTGAGCATTTAGGATTTGTCTCATTTTGCAGTCAACTTCATGTTTTTATATATAGATTATTTGATTTATAGAACTAAATATAGTAATTTGTATTGTAGGCAGGCATAATGACATAGTGGTTAGCACTGTGAGCTTGCACTTCCAGAGTCGAGGGTTTGATTCCCCACTTCTGGTCTGTGTGTTATCATTACTTTTAAAACATAAAATATATGTTTTAAATAAATATAGGAATAATGTAAAAAAAAAGGCAGCACTCACAAACTATGCATATATCTTACTCTTCGTGTATGTGTAGATGAAGGAGAGGGTTTGTAGTTTGGATCTCTGAAATGTGAAATTAAGGGTCATATATTTACTGGACCTCTTAAGTAACTGCCACAGAAACRAGGGATATACCTCCAGGGTGGAAAATATCCGATAGCCGATGTGCCGGATGGCATATAGACAGACCAAAGAAAAAAAGTTTTTCGTATGGGGTAAATTAAATTAAATGATGGAAATATTGATAGGTATGGCACGTTATAACTGGTTGTATTTAGTTAATAAATCGTCTCTAACATTATTGACACAGTAAATCTTTCTGCATGGAGCCATTTAGTAAACATTCCTGCAACGAGCCTCCAGTGCCTGAACTTTGTAACAGGCAAAGCTTTTAAATTATTAAATCTTCATGACAGAGGACTGTCTGGTGTCACATGACAGTGTGTGGTTTATTGTCCTGAACAATTTAAGACAGAGAACAAAAACAGGGTGGTGAAGGATTGATTGTTTATTGCCGCTATTACATATTGTAAGAGATAAAACATGAACATGTCTCTCAGAAATTCTGCAAATTTGTAAAGTAAAAGATCTCCCGCGAATTACCTATCACATGTCGCCAAACATTGAGGTCCTGTGATAATATTAGTCCAGTGCGAATCAGTGTCTGTGATTTGGAATGGAGGCTGAGTTGGAGTGCTTGAAGTTATTTTGGGTGCAGGATCATATCGCTATACACCAAAAAACAATACAATGTGCAGTAAGACAAAGCTGAAAACAATTGGAAGAGTAAAAGCGAAAAGAATGATCAGATGGAGATGGATGACATGTACATGTATAGCAGCATGTAGCAAGGAACACTTTATCATACATCTAGACCTATAATAAAAATAAAATAAAAATCTTATTCTTGACCTCATGTCCAGGATATAAGTCAGTAAATGGGAGTAAAATTGCAGGCTTCGCTTATCATGTGCATATGGAGGTTTGGGGGGGGGGGGTGTTAAGTCCCCAGATAAAACTATTCCCATGCGAATAGGACAGTTTAGGGTCGGCTTCTAACAACCTGGTACCACAGTACACCTTCAGAAGTCATGTGGAGTCATGCCTCGAGGGGTCAGATCTGTTTTGATGGCACAAATGGAACCTTAAATCTTAAACGGTTATAATGTTAAATGTTATGGCTGACCGGTATATTTTACTAGAACATCACACCCCATCATGTTTTATGCTTTACTTATAATTTCGCTCAGTTCATGTGGAATTTGGAAGTGGCATAAAATATTATTATTGTAATTGCTCAAGCATTGATCTTCTTAAATTGAATCTTTATTACCTTTATTCTACCTTTTCTTGGGACTACTTCTGCTTCTAGTGCTTTTGACAAAATGACACCGCTCCAACTCTGGTATGTTTGCGTAGATCCCATTTATCTCTGGTGTTAAAATGAGTGAAGCTTCCCATGACCTTCCTTTGTGTTTCTTCTTCTTTTTTTCTTCTTCGTTTTTTTATTCCGCACTTTTCCCACTGAAACATACGGATAAACGTTCACCAGTTGTAACATTTATTTCCAAATATCATTTTTGTTGATATAAGGGTATGCCGTTAATGTGTTTATAATATGTACATGTGCTAATTCCATTAATCAAACTATTCAAACTAATCCGTGCCTGTTTTTCCGTTCCATTCATTCCGTTATGAATTTACAACTCCCCATACAGGTATTCTGCAGCTAATCTAGGCTGTGCCCTCATTTTAGTCACACCATCCTCCACACGGGCTCATTAACTCTTACCATCTATTACAATATGAAATCAGACGGCCATCATGTTACAGTACTTGAACCACATTCATTTGTACCCTTTTCCAAATCTAGTGTATTTATGCACCATAACACAGGTATCATTTGTATTTGCATGCTAAGACTCATTTGGACAGGATTACAGAATACACATTGTGTTACTGGTGCATTAAGCCCATGGGAAGCACTTTTGTTGAAGAGGGGCTTATTTGTGAATTACAAAGCTTTCATGTGTATCAAAGCAGACACCCACAGTCTCTTTAATATAGTGCTCATGTATGGAAAGTACTGTGCAATGTGCGGCAAACCCTGGTAATCGGTGAATGATTCATAAGAGCTGTATGCTGTCTGAGAAATAGTTCTTCAACCAAAGTTCATAGTCCAATGAACCTAAGCATGACCAGAGCATTTACAGCATGCTTTAAAAGATGCAAAAGATCCAGGAAGTTATTATGTACCATTCATTTTATAAGCATCATGCGCTGTGTTGATATACTGTATTTGTAATTAACTGCGCTTCCATTTGCAGCATCATCATTGCGCCGAATGAATGCAGATTTTAATATTTGTTTTGTACTTAAAAAGGGAAATTTAAATAGCTATATGGTAGAGCCTAAAAACCGACTTGATTGAGGTTTGCGTTGTCATGGAAGCTGCTTATTAATTCATCTGTGTGTAGGTTACACTAGTCCCCTCTGTACATCACATCCACACATCAAAGTCGGTCTTCTTCTGCTTCATCTTTCCTCATAGCCTCAGGGCTAAGAAGCTATAACATATCTGAGACTTAGCATGTTCTCTGAATAAGTAAGGAATTACAAAGGATATCKCCCTCTTCTCTAAACCCTGCTGCTGGATTCGGGTTTGTTATTGAATCCTGGTTGCATTTATGTGCTAATAACCTATTCATATGGACACAGCCACTATTCAGAAATTTTTGCATTCAAATGGACATTTTTCTCCCCTGACTGTAAATGTGACGAGGAGGTCTCGTAGCCTCTTTGTAACTGAAGCACAATTGTTTGAAACTGAGATTATTTAAATGCTTGGTAAAGTCGCCTAGTAAAAAGCCAGCATTAGAAATCACAGCTGTGTTTATTAGTGAAGGTAAGAACATTTCATAACACATAATGCATTGAGAACTGGGTCTAAACAGCTGTGTAGCCAAAGAAAACCATTCGTTTGTAAGACTAATCAGGAAAAAAGTCTTCAATTTGCTAGTGAGCATAAAGTTTGGAATTTGGCGCAATGGAAAAATGTGGTCTGATTGAGTCCAGACTGAGCCTATTCCAGAGCGATGGTGTGTCAGGGTAAGAAAGGAAGTGCATGAAGTGATGCACCCACCATGCATAGTTCCCACTCTATGATCTAGTGTTGCTCGAGTAGGTCAGCACCAGACTCAGAAACATTCTGTACCCTCACTGTGGTTATCACATCAATTTTGAATTTTCCCAGCAATGTCCATTTTCTCCCCTGGTGGCATGAGTATATTCCAGGACTCAAAAAATTTTGAAATTTTGATCCAGAAGGTAAAGGTGTGAGGAGGATTGTTTCACTAATTTCACCGCTTCTTTATTTACATGTTTGTGCTGAAAATGGATATTTTCTAATTCAATTTCTTTATATAAATTAAATCCAACCAAAAAAAAAAAAAAACTACATTGACACAGACCATGATAAACATCCACCTGACACTACAAGCACTGAGACTTGATGAATTATTATTATTTTTTTAGTTATGTATAATTTTCTTGATGATGTTTATGGGCGTTAGAGTTAATAATGTCTGGTTGATTTCACTGATGCGCATGCATAATTAATTAAATAATTTCCGTAGTCCATGAAGAATTTATGGAATAATTGGCTTGGAGCTCTACTAGCCAGTCTGATCCTGAATTCATTTGGATTGGTGAGATTTCTATCTGTGTAAAAGAGTTAGGACTCCATGACATTTTGGGGATAAATAAAAAATTTAGACGAAGATTAGACAAGGTACTGAACTCAAGGTTCTCCCGTTCACAAATTCCCGTTTTTCCTGATGCCGACTTCTCCATTCTCCATCGCAATTAATTCTACAATCATATTCTATGTGATATGGGAGTTTACTGTATATACTGATTATAGTATCCTCCTCTATCCATGTCTGCTGCCATCAGAAGGATGTGAGTGGTGCTCCTGTTAGTGAAAAAGGTTACTGGAGTAGAATGGATGCTGCTCTCTAGTGGACAGAGACGTTAATCCTTCAGATATGGAAGGATTAGGTAGGCAAGTATATATTTTTATGGAAGGATGGAAGGTTATATGGAAGGATTAGGTAGGCATTGTGGAGCTGCCATGTATCAAGTGCATTTCAGGTTTACGTGAAGTATTTTCCAGGTTTTCAAGAAGGTTACCGCGTTTTACCCATTTTTTTTCAGTACAGTACATGAGTACAGGTCACACAAGCTCACAGTTGGCTTTGTGTCGGTCTAAGTGACAGGTGAGAGATTAATGCTGTACTTTCCTTTCAAACAGCATAGCCAGTTTTGCAAAATGATGGTTGTGAAAATGTCAAAATTTGGATTTACAATTTCCAGACGATAGTTTGAATACTCTCTCTCTTTGTATCTCTCATTCATAGTAACCCGATTGGAGGAACGGGAGGCGGAACTCAAAAAAGAGTACAATGCTCTCCATCAGCGACACACAGAGGTAACAACACACTTGTATCATCTCTAGTGTGAGTTTTTGTCCATGAGGTGCAATGAGAAAGGCTTAATATCAAGGATGTACAGTATACAATAGCACCATGTTAGCCAGTGCTTATGATGTTCTCCACTGTTTCGTCCAGATGATTCATAACTACATGGAACACGTAGAGCGCATTAAACTTCAGCAGATAACTGGAGGAGAGGCCTCAGATACAGGAACCCTGGGCAGAGTCAGGTAGGAAAGGACTGTATAGTTTAGGAAAATACATTGTTTACAACTTGATGTTGATGTGAAAATTCCATGTGGCGGTTCCGAATGTTGCATAAATGCAAGAATTATTGACACTGATGTATGAGAGAAAAACTGATGTTGAGAAAGATAAGGCTTGTAAGGGAAATCAGTATATAATGTCCTATTTGTCTGGTTTAGTGGATTATAAAGGACAGAACTAATATAATCTTTTATTATATAAGATACTAAGTTTGCTGTGTTTCTCACAGAACTAAATCAATATGATAAGTACTTTTGTACCTTAACATAAAGTGTAAATGGAGGATGTCAAATTTTGCTGGGAGTAATATTTTATCCATGGTATCTCTAGTTTTACTCAAGCACCAGATTTGTTTACTCGTCCACCACCAAGATGTTGCAGTGTAATAACAAGATTTTGTTGCAGTGTAAAATCTGATGTTGTCTTCCTCTCATCCATATATGACTGTGCAACTGTATACTAGGAAAGAGCGACCCCTCTCTCTGGGCATCTTCCCCATGTCTGCTGGTGTTGGGAACAACTCTCAGATCCCAGATTTTCTGGGTCGAGCAGAGACTCCTGGAACAGAGGGTTGGAGATTCACTGAACTCAGTCAGCATCGATCAAATACAAGTCTCAAGGTACTTAAACATCTATAGAATCGCCTGGTCTGATGCATCGTACATAATATAATAGTCATGTAAATAATTCAACAAGCCTCAATGAAGTGAGATAGGGCCACAGTACCAAAGTCTTATATGTAATAGGTACATAAAGATCAGGAAAGGTTTGTGTTAGTGTGCTTATGCTAATAAACTGGCAGCTGGTGTCGTGGATCACAATCGAGCATTTGGCATTTGGAATGATGTKGCTTTGAAGATGAAGAAGGGAGCAGGGGAGGGGCAGCTCTCTGATGTTACAGTAGGGCATGTGTGAGACATTCTATATTATCAAATCATCACTCACACAAACAYACACTATGCCTGGGTTGGGTAATGGATCAGAACAACAGTACTTACATTGGAAGATTTAAGTTATTCAGGCATTGTATCAATTCTCTATACATGAAGCCTAGTTGCTAGGACTCAGGAGAATGGCGTCTAATCGAATATCTTAAGGGTATGTATCTAAAACCATGTGACACACCCACTCTCACTGGCTTTTGAGCTGTATCTGTGTCTGACTTGGATCTATGCCTGATAAAATATTCATGTAAACCATACAGAAGACCTGGGCAAAGGAGTTATAAAATATAGATATTCTGTTATATTCTTTCTAAAGGCGTTAGTTTCTCTAAGAGAATGTAAGCTGCAGGCTTCAGTCTCGGATCTTCTGTCTGGTGATTACTGATGCATAAAATGCTTTCATATGCATGTCAATAACCTCAAACACATTTGGGATGTTATGTCAGTGTGATGGTATAGTGTAGATTATACTGTAGTTTTAGCATTTATATTTTATCAAAAAAAAAGTGAAACAAAACATTCGAGAGAAGCTGCATAGTGCTTGGAATATGGTTCATGCTTTCTGAAGAATAGATGAAGTATCGTGCAAAAGCCATGGGGAAAAAAAACACTGTTTCAAAATGATTTTTCTAAATATCAGCAAAAAACATACCAACGATTGGTGTAATTTGATCATTAAGAAACAATACTACTACAGTGAAAAGTGGGCATGCATGTTACAAAAAAATACATATGCAGTATTTTATTAGTTTTGCTGTTTGTTCAATTTCTTTTATTATTTTATAATAAACTCTTTGTTTTCGTCCGCCAGAGTAGGAGGGCGGGTTTTAACACTCTGTGTTTTGATTGGTGCATTGACTGTGTAGCAAGAATAAGTGCACAGTAAGTTCTGAATTAGATATGTAAATTATGATTACTGAATTTCATTTTTTCTCATAAAAACAAACCGAATCATTAGAAAAACTGTTACAAATAATGTTAATGTTAATAGTTAATGTTGCCATGTTGAAATAAATAAAATAAGAGCATATTATGAGTCATGTTATGCAGTGTTAACAATATACTTGCAATGCATGTACAGTACTAATTACTTACATACTGTATATAATTGACATTATATACAGTATGTCCTACAGTACCGTTAATTTTTCATTTCCTGTATTACTGCACCACTGAAAGTAATTATAGGTTCATATCAGTGCATTTTGTGATACTTTTTGTTCTGTATAATTCAAGGTTAATAATAAACAGATAAAAAGTGTGGATATTTAGCAATGAAACCAGTAACTCACATGTTGAAGCGTTCTGTATAGTATTTTTTTCTTACTTACTTTTTAAAGTATTTTTTTCCTCCTCATTTTTCTGGCATCAAAGACAACATTTATATTACACACCTAGTAGGTCGATGCCTTTTGCACGATACCTTGTACTACACCAAAAATTTCTACTGAATTCCTGTGTTGTGAATAACTTATTTAAAAAGGTCCTTTTAAATTCCAGCAGTTTTCCCAATGAAATCCGCACCCAGTTTAGACAACGAGAAGCATGAGTTTGCTACAATGTACATGAAACCATGATACTGGATTGTACAGTTATCATGCCACGAATCATGCTTCACTTGAATTCTTTTCCCCAAGCAGCTGGAGGCAGAGGATCCTCCACAGAAAAGCGAGGGTAATAGTGCACAGGAGGCTTGGGGGAATATGCTGGCAGACGACTGTAAGGTAGTTGGCTCTGTAACAGCCGAGCGTACGCAGTCCATTTCACCATCATGCACCTGACGCTGAGTTCCTCGTGCAGCTTTGCAACATCCACTCCTCATCCCGTGCTGTGCTGAATGCAACTACTTAAATGAGTGTAATTCCAAAACTGTTAAATTGGGCATTGACAAAATGAAGATTGGAACCGGACTGGCATAGCAAACTAAAAATATTTTGATTAAAAGTGTGTAAATGAGTGCCGTTTGCTGTAGATGAATGGATAAAGATTGTGGTTGCATACAGCTGGTTTACCGTTTGATGGCATGGCATTTAAGTTGAAAGATCCGCTTCATTCTTCATTACAAATCATTCATTATACTAGACTAGTATTACTAACTAATCTGAAAATTGTAATGCTCATGTAGTTTAGTCATAGTGATGCCAAATGGCCTTAATTGTTGTTATTGTAATACTTTTTTCTTTTGAGAACTTGTGCTTAACTTTTTTAAAGTAGCACTTTGGCTTTAGTTGTGAGCTGTTCTGTGCGAAAAATACCTGTACATTTATTTTGCAAGGTTGTGGCATTTGTGCGCCCTTGTGAGCCCTGTATGTGAATTATGTTAAATTGTTTATGGTTTTCAGTTATTACTTTGTGTCATGTATTGTAGCTTTTCTTTGAATTTTGCTGCTCAAGTAATGAGGAATGAATTACCTTGCTGTTTGTGTTCAGTTATTATCACCCATAAAATAGAGCTTTGTTACTAAAGCAATCCAATTTAAAACACTGAATCCAATACATCATCTTCTGTATTACTCTGTTGTTACTCTTGTCCCCTTTCTTACTCAGCTTTCGCAGAGCTGTGACCTCTGACTTCGGTTGTGATTTCAGGATGAGCTGTTGGGCTCCAGTTCTGTCACCCCCATGTCCACCACAGCCTCAGAGCCGGGGTTGGACTGTCAGCGGGAGGATGGTGACGGTTCTAGTAGGTGTGCTGAGGTGCAGGCTGCGCCGGGGACCCGCTCCATATCAACAGGTGAGTCAGCRTCGCTGAGGGTGGGCTGAGATTCAAATCATTAGTCTGAGTTATAGTTTGTGAAAAAGGTCTGAAATTGAAATGATGCCTGACAAAGCACTTCCATGCTGGGATTAAAACACTGGTTTTTGAAAATGAACACAAGATGACTTTGACTTAACAACTATTACATTTAATATGCAATAAAAAAATGGTGATGTGTCCTGCAACAATTGTCTATGATTTGTCTATCATTCCGCAGGTCAAGTCAGTGCCAGACAGATGGTAAAATGAGTGTTTAGCATTGGAATTTCCAGATTTTGTAYGTTTTTGTTTTTGTAAACAATAATACAGTGGACGCTTGAATTACAAGCATAATTCTTTCCAGAAGTGGGAAAACACTCGTGTTCCAAAACACTCGTAAAAACTAAAATTATTCGTTCCACAGCCCCAAAAAATAAATACAATAAAATAATTAATACAATCTATAAAATGTAAATAAAACAAATGAATCTGCACTTTACCTTTAAAAAAAAGTACAAATAGTAAATCCCAACAGATAAGTGTTTCCGTTGTGTGTGTGTGTGTGTGTGTGTGTGTGTGTGTGTGTGGAATTAGCTCCTTCCCTCCCCTCATTTTACACAGTAACACTCCTCCTCCCTCTCCCCACCTCGCTTTTTAAGTTTCACAACACACACACACACACACACACACACACACACACACACACACACACACACACAACGGAAACACCGTTTTAACAGGAAAATAAGAAATATCTCTGACACTGGCATGAGCATATATTAACGGATTCACTTTTTAAGTTTCACAACAAACACATAAACACAGCGGAAACACCATTTTAAAAGGAAAAAAAGACATCTCTCTGAGACTGGCATGAGCGCATACTAACGGAATCACTTTAAGTTTCACAACAAACACACACACACAACGGAAACATCGTTTTAACAGGGAAAAAAGAAATCTCTCTGAGACTGGCGTGAGCGCATACTAAGGGAATCACTTCTGTAAAATAAAAAAACAAAAACAAAACAAATGAACCAGCACCTTACCTTTGAAAAGAATCGCGACAGAGCAGAGTTACTGTGTGTTTGTGAAGCCGGGGAGTGGGTGAAAAGGCAAAAGAGCGTCTGTGCGTGTGTGTGTGTGTGTGTGTGTGTGTGTGTGTGAGACGAGCAGAGTTTGTGTGTTTGCGAAGCACACTTGAAAAAGTGAGAGAGTGACGCTTGGTGTCAAAATAAGAGTCGCATGCGTGATACATGATACTCGGCGCTCGTAAACTAAAACTTGCTCGGTTTCCGATTAAAAATTTATTACAAATCTTTGCTCGGTTTGCGGAACACTCGTAAACCATGTTACTCGCAATCGGAGGTTCCACTGTATCATGGTCTAACTTTGGGAACATAAGCACTAACCCACTCTGTATATTTAATCGTTTCTAAATGAGAATTTCTCTAGCTGAGATGTCCAAAAATTTAAGGTACTCTTCAAATATCAAGGCATGGGTATGTTTTCTGTGTTATTTGAGCACAACTAGCATGAATGTGGATTTTTTTTTTACTTTTCCATGTTCATTTAGCCAATTTAAGGGTTCAACACATTTGTATGTATTTCTGCTTCATATTAATGAATCAGTGCATATTACGTGTCATCCGGTTCATGTAGGTTTGATGGAGAATGAGGACAAGTCTGATGTACAAGCTATTATCGAGTCAACCCCAGAGCTCCATCTGGACCTCAGTGGCTACAAAGGCTCCAGGTACAAAATATTATGCTCAATGTGTAACTAAATTATAAAGCACATACAGTATGCTGTAATACATCAAATTTGTCCTTGGTGTGTCTGTACTGACGTACAGTAAAGCTGACATCCTGACACAAAAAGATGACCATATTCTGAAGCATTGACCTTGAATTAAATTTGTGCAATAAACATGTGCAAGAGGTTTTGTATTTTACATACATTCCCTAATGTATGTGTAGTTCGGGGGTGTTTCCCTGTCAAGGGTAAAATCAAGGGTGACGTCAATGCAGATAGATTCTTTTAGATTCATTGCTGCCTAAAGTCATTTAGTGAATGCAGGTTGTAAATTAATACAGACAAAGTACAGGTATTACCCTGTTCTTTTTGTCTAGCTGAAGACAAAATGCCCAGCAGGAACACTAATGTTGGATGACAAGTGTTGTCATGTAGTTGTAACAAGGTTGGGACGTCATTTGCCCAGAAAGCAATTATGTTATTTTTGTTATTTTGTAAGTTAAAATGACTGAAAAAAGGCATTGAGATTTTGTTGAATGAAGTTTCAAAAATTTAAAAACAACAGACGTTATACCGCTTTAACATCCATTCACACAATGTCTGATCACATCTGTGGGCTCTTAAGTCAGGCCCTTCCTGCACACRGAGCATGTATCTCATGTGGTCCATGAGGTAACAATATCTCTGTTTAATTTCTCTTCTGAAATATCAGAGTGAAGTGCATAATAGCTTCCAAATTACTGAACTGCAACATGGTGTTCACACAGCGTCTAGCCTGCATTACGTCCAGGGATTTCCCCTTCCGCTTGCAACCTAATAGTTTGGTAAATTCGAGTTGTCTTGTATGTTTTGACAAGAAAGAATTATTTAGTAGTGCTTGTCATTTGACAAGCAATGTGGACATGGGGTCGTTCATTCAATGTTTTCCCAAAAACATATGCATTTTCTTGCATATTTTACAAGAAAATACCAACAACATCCTTATAAATGTAATGTTGCCTAATTAACGTTGCTACAAATGCTTGACAATCAAATATTCCTGCTGGGTATATAATAATGAGAAGGCTTACTGAGCAGAATACTTCACCTACTATATTTAGATAATCAGAACATGTCCATTCCTCTGATACCAACAGCCTTTAAGCAGAGCCGTTATATTTACCTTATTAACAGGACATACCTTTCAACTGCTTGTGTAAAATTGTACTTGTTATTTGTTTTTCTATTAATTCTGCGTGGACTTAATTAACATTTCATAATATGTTCCAGCACACCGACTAAAGGTATAGAGAACAAGGCGTTTAACCGGAACACAGACTCTCTGTTTGAGGAGCTGTCAAGTGCAGGCTCGGGCCTCATTGGGGATGTGGATGAAGGAGCTGATCTACTGGGTAAAAGCTTTTTCTTGTATTATAAAGAAACATTTTGTTTATTATCCAATTATCTCCTAAATACCAAGAAAGGAGAATGGGAGAAACATACATTTTAATGCTTTTGCTGCCTACCACAGGAAGGGCTTATACTGTATTTTCTGATAGAAGCAATAATATTTTGAGTAAAAGAAAATGTCATTATAGCTATGTGAAAAAGGAGAATCCTTAATGTTATTGTAAGAGGCATCAAAATGTATGGAGATTGGACAGCATGAAACTTAATACCCATTTAAATAATAATAATAATAATAATAATATATGGCAGATAATTATAGTGGACTATTTTCAGCATACTGTTCAGTCTTGCCAGTTATCTATATAGTTATTGCAACTGAAGTATTAAAATAAATAAAAATGAAGATGGGAAAAAAATTACATTACATACATTGCCTAGCAAAAGAATATGCATACATGCCAAGATTTTGTTTGATTATGTTGTTTTGTATTGATTACGTTTTGATGATGACGTGCAATGTGGCAGTGTGAAAACGATTTCACAATTTGAGTCGTGGAATATGCCTGTGCCAATAGGGAAGGAGGAAAAACCTTCCAATCTTCCCAACTGTGTTTGACTGAAGGTACTTAAATGCAGACATCAAGCCAGGTCTTTGTCCCAAAGAGACACCATAGTTAGCAACCTATTAACCAGTTTATGGATCTATACAATGACAGAACTTCAAAGCACTTTTTGTAACACGGCCACCCGCGTGAAGGGGAAATCTGCACACAACTAGGCAGATTTAAAGGCAGGCAGAGCAGTGGAAGCCTGTGGTTGCTAGGCAACCCCGCCATGTTGCCAATCAGAGAAGACGCGCCACACCTGTCCGGCAGGTTATTTAAACCCCCAGAAACCAGCACACTATGTGTAAACATTAAATAGCACCAGGTAGAGGAAAGTGGAAAGATGGATAGAAGAGAAGAAAAGAAAAGAGAAATGAAAAGATGGGGAGGAGAAAAGAGAAAACTAAAAAGAGAAGTGAGAGGAGAAAGAAAAGAGAACGTAGAAAACTGAGAAGAAAGGTGAAAAGATTAAGAAAAGAAAAAACTGAAAAGAGGCCTGAAAGATAAACAATATCTCTCKCTAGAGGTAAAGAAATAAAAGTCAAGAAGAATAAATAAATAAATAAATAAATAATAAGACTTTTTCCCTTAGCACTGCAAGGTGCTTCCCCTAATCGATTAATCCCTGCCAAGGTACACATAATCATCCCACTTCTCAATGCTCCCCTCTAATCCCTGCATTGGGGCTCCCACTCTTAACAACATATTTGGTGGCGCCATATTCGAGTGCCCCCGCCATAACACTTTTGTAAGAGAGTCTGTCAAATGACCAAAATGTAAATGTGATAACTTGGTTATTCAGTACATTCAGGTCATCAGCTGACTTCATTTTATTGCCACATAATGTTGCTGAGTCTAGACCTGACCAACTGAACCAACCCCAACTGAGCTAATCATACCACTGCTTCCAGCGGCTTGTACAGTGGCCACAATGCATGATGGGAACATTGCTTCATACGCTTTCCTTCTTATCTTTATTATGTTTTATTTGAATGATGCAGGCCAATAATTCATTTTTTCAATGGTGATTCTTTTGGCAGGCAGTGTATATTAGAAAATTAGCATATTTTACAAGAAGAAAATTCAGGTTCTTTATTGTCCAGACTTTTTTCCACAATAGTGGATGATGTTAACCATAAAAAAAAAAAAAAAAAAAATTATTCAGGCAAATGCAATAACTGGCATACTAAGTTTCCCTCGTTTAGTTCACCCTGCGATAAACCTTACTTTCCTTTCCATTTTCTTTGTTGTTTAGCAGTTATGATGATATTTGCCACAGGCTTGTCCTGACTGGCTGCTTGCAAAGAAAGATGGAATTAGCTGCAACAAAATGTGGGCAAAAACTGTTAGCATTTGTAAAATTTTGATTAAACCTGTACATTTGTAAGAGTATATGCTTTCCTTGCTCTGTGTAGTCAGCCTCTGCTCTCTGCTAGACGTTACAATGCTAACTGCACTGTTTCTCTCCACACTGTCTCTTCCTGTTCTCTCGTTTTTGTGCTTTACCCCAGTGGAATACTCCGGTGTGTATTTATCCCTTCTGGCTGTCTCACCTCCTGTCTGTGTGTCACGTCACGTCCTGTCTATATCTCTGTCAAAGACTTTGGTTGCATGTAAAGTCATTTATTCTTTTTTCATTCATTTTCCATTACTTCATGATCTCGAAAACTGCAAACACATTGCACTGATGTAACATTTCAGATATTTTTTTAAAAACAAATTAAATTTAATATATAAAATTAAAAAAGTTTTTTTTAAGACTGCGCTAAAGGGAGGTAACATAATGTACTGTATGTGTTGATCTCATTTACTTGTCACCACTTACTTAAAGGCTGACATCATCCTTCTCGTTCTCTCTGCCTAACATGGACTGCATGCTTTTTCAGACCTGAGTTTGCTTGGTAAGACATTAAACCTGTTGTCCTATTCATGTCTGACTGCCTGTATCTTTCCCTCATGTGATTAATTTGTTGCTTTTGCATCGTCTGCATTTAAGTGTCTCAGTATGTGTGCTTTGTACTTCCCCAGTATTGGTTAAATGCAGACATCAAGCCAGGTCTTTGTCCCAAAGAGACACCATTGGGATCAAAGTTCTTGCTTCATTCTTAATTTTTTTTTTTTAATGAATTAATTCATTTATTTATTTATTTTTCCCAGGAATGGGCAGAGAAGTGGAGAATCTCATTATGGAAAACACACAGCTGCTTGAGACAAAGTAGGAAAAACATGTTTTTATGGAAAATTTTGCACAAATCAGTTGACTATAGTACTGCAACAGGTAAGATTATAATAACAAAATGACTAAATGGTCATATGTGTGTTCACACAGAAATGCACTAAATGTGGTAAAGAACGACCTGATCGTCCAAGTGGACGAGCTCACGTCTGAGAAGGAGGTTCTTCAGGGAGAGCTGGACACAGTCCTGCAGACCAAGGCCAAACTGGAAGAGAAGAACAAAGAACTTGAGGAAGAGCTCAAGAAGTTTGTCTCACCTTCTATTTCTCTGAGTCTTTTACATTTTTTTTTTGTTGTTTTACTACTTTACAACATGCAGTGTTTGCATAAACCTGGCAGCACAAGGCTTAGTTTGCCTTGTGGACATGCGAAATATGTCACTCACTCACTCACTCACTCATCATCTATACCGCTTAATCCTGTATTCAGGGTCACGGGGGGCCTGGAGCCTATCCCAGGAGACTTAGGGCACATGGCAGGGTACACCCTGGACAGGGTGCCAATCCATCGCAGGGTACAGACACATACACATACACTCACTCATTCACACACTACGGGCAATTTGGGAACGCCAGTTAGCCTAACCTACATGTCTTTGGACTGTGGAAGGAAACCGGAGTACCCGGACGAAACCCACCAAGCACGGGGAGAACATGCAAACTCCAAGCACACAGAGACGGGAATCGAGCCTCGAAATATGTCAATACCTGAATATTTGTTTCAGTGTAGGTATTACACAATGCATAAGGGTGTTTTGATAAGATAAGGACACACACTGATGGGCAACAACATTAAAATCACATGCCTAATATTACCTCTTGTGTCACCAAAACAACCCTGAACCACCAAGGGTCCATGGGACCTCAGAAAGTATGCTGTGATATTTGKCACCAGATTCTTGTGGGCGTTCATGCACCAGCCTTTTTAATTCTATAGATGCTCAATCAGATTGAGATCTGGGCAAATTCAGAGGCCAAGTCAACACCTCATACTCTTTGTCATGTTCCTCAAACCATTCCTAAATGATTTTGCAGTCCTAAAGGGATTTATTCTGCTGAAAGAGACCATTGCCATCAGGGAATATGTCTGAGAATTTTTGGTAGGTGTTATGCATCAAAGTCCCATCGATATGAATATGAACGAGGCCTAAAGCAATAGAACGAATTGCACTCGTTTCTGAGCAAGTGATTGCTCCTTATATGTAACAGCAGTCTCCTGAATTCTTTATAATCCTGGGCTAAAGGATAGAGTGGTAAGACAGAAGATATTTTAACAACAAAAACACCCAAGCCTGGCTAAAATATTACATCCAATTTCACAAATGCAGTGGAATAATGTGTTAGGTTAAAAAAAAAAAAAAAAGACATCAAAAGAACATCATCTCAGAAGTGATGCATAGAGACATCAGCATGATGCTTTGGGGCTGCTTTCCTTCTGCAGGAACTGGGGCTTTAATCAGGTTAAAGGGAATAAGAATAGCTCCCAATACCAGTGAAAAACAAAAACATTAAGGCTTCGGCTAAAATGCTTGAGATGAAGAGAAMTTTAATCTTTCAACATGGCAGAGATTTGAAGCACACATCCGAATCATGGAATGCATTTACCATATAATGAGCAGCACACAGACCTAAATCAAATAAAAAAATTAGTGGTGGGACACCGAGACATTTTGACAGAATTGACAGCTGCATAGAACAATGGCAAAATGTCCAGATGGACCAAACTGATTGACTCGTAGCCAAAAAGTGATAAAATCTAAAGGGACTTTAAATAAATATTAGTTTGGGGGTGTAGACACTTACAGTATGCAATCAGGCTATGACTGTTTTATTTATTTATTCATTTATTTTCTTATTGTTTTTCACTTTCTTATTGCAAGTACTAATGTGATTGATCTGATTTATCACAAAAAGCTGTTATTCTAACAATTCTATGAAGACCAGTAGTTGGAACGGCTATTCTAAATTGCCCATAGTTGAGAATGTGAGTGTATCTGTGGTGTTCTGTGATGGACTGGCATTCTTGCTTCAAGCCCGGCGTTCCTAGGTTACTAGATCCACTGCGCCCCTGGCCGAGATGAAGTGATAGAATGAATGTGTGAATTCATATTGTCTGACTAATATGAACTTTTATGTGCTCTAGAGTTCGGGCTGAAATGGAAAGCGTCAAACTAAATAACAAAGAGGAAGACGAGGTGAGAACAAGTTGCCCGAATACTGTGTACATGTTATGATCCATGGCATTGTTAAGTGGCAGTAGTACACATGATTTATGATACAAAATTCAAACGATGTGCTTGTTTTGTTGGCAGAGTGACGTGCCTACAGCTCAGAGGCGTCGGTTCACCCGGGTAGAGATGGCACGTGTGCTGATGGAAAGGAACCAGTATAAAGAGAGACTGATGGAGCTACAGGAGGCTGTAAGGTGGACAGAAATGCTCCGGTAATGCTCACATGAATAATGATTTTTTTTTTTTTTTCTATGTTACTGAAAGCGGTGAATTTCAAAAAAATAAAATAAATCCAGATTAATTTAAATGAGCTAGCATACACACATTTACTGTAGCCCATGGTGACACCTGTGGCAAACGCTTTAAATGTACTCAAAAGTTCCTTATGCAGCTTTACCCTTCACTTTAATTAATGAAGTCCTTGAGTTACAACTAATGAACAGCCTGTGCAGTCATGTGACAGTCTGACAGTCAATTTTAATCAGCTTGTTTTCTGTTGATTAATATTTCTAATGATGAAATAAATAAATATCATCTCATATTTTTATATTTCTGCAAATTTATATAAGATTTATTAAGACAATATTGTCTGCATCGTTTCTTTGACCCCCTGGTCATGACCTGGTCCCCAAAACATGTAGAAAAATGGATTCACTACAGCTATTATAGCTCTTGTTTAATAGTTTAAGGTAGATAGGATCCTACAGTATATAGGAATATAGGTTTTATTTCTGGTCTGCCTAGGCTGTAATTAAATGTTTTTATTTCTGCTTTAAACAGAAACCGATAAGGACGTTGTCGGCATCTGTTTAGTTTTATATCGCAACACTGTCGAATTCTCGATTGTGATTGGTCAAAAAGTGTCGGTTAATTTTGTTTTAACATTCCAGCTTTGACAGTAGATCAGTATAGTACAAGTGAACATAGGAGCAAATGGAGCGGTATGCTCCATGTTCATGAGAGAGTGGAATCCAAAAAACTGGCAGAATACACAACGTCAGGTTTTGCTGTTATATGAAAATACTCATACAGCTGTGTTTTATTCCATAATCCATACGTAATGTCATATCCCATTCGTCTACAGTGCTTCCAGGGAAAATCCTGCTCTTTCTGAGAAGAAAAGGTCCAGCATCTGGCAATTGTAAGTATTTCACCTCCAATCATTCTTCACATCAACAGCTTCTTTATTACAGGTTTTATATATTTAAAATTTCTCATGTGGTTCTTTTCAAAACTGCCATTCTTAAAGGCAGTTTTAAATGAAAAGGCAGGCTTCTCTAATACTCTAATACATTTTAATTGTTAAAAAATTGTAATAGGTCAACAGACGGCAGAATTTATTAGTGTTTTTGCCATTAACAGACTATCCAACACCCTGCACAGACTTCAGAATGCAGCTTTATTTGGATATATTTGGATTGCAGCTGCAATTTGGATGAATTTTCTTTTGTCTCCCCCTGGTGGTTTCCCAATATTTAGATTTAAAATTCAGTGAATGAATGGAAATGCAAAAGCAGCGCAGCTTGCGTCATATTTTATCTTTTCATAAAATACAGAATACACTTCTAGTTGTTTCACTACATTTCATTACACAATACATCTGTCAAAGAGTATGCATGTATAATTTGTTTATCACATGTCCTTGCAGTGCCTTTTCAAAAAGGCTTTCTCAGGAGTTCAATAGATAAAGTTAACTTACTCAATAGCTTCAGTGTAATGTAGGATTCTGCACAGGCAGTTCTAGACCTTTTCCAAAAGTGTGTAGGAATTCCAGTGCTACCGGGCTTTGCCTATAATGTTAATGACGTCATAGGCCAGGGTTTGGCTATATCTATTTGGCAATGTGTGTCTTTCTTTTAGTACGATTCATGCGTATCCTTTGTGTGTTTATGTGTGTGTCAGCTTCAGCCGGCTGTTCAGTTCCTCATCCTCCAGCACCAGCAGCAATGCAGGAAAGCCTCCTCCTTCTAACGTCAAGTACAACCCACCCAGCGGCATGAGGAAGAGCAGCACCTTCTCCCAGTTCCCTACTGAGCGGTCCAAAGCCTTTGACTTCCTCAAAGATGAGTAAGGGCTTGTTTCGTCTTCATCAAGTCTATAAGTCGTTTTATGTTTACCTTTAAGCCTTGCTTTCTAATCAAATGAAATTGATCCCTTGGAATTTGTCTGTCCTCTCTCTCTTTCAGAGTGGACATGAGCACTTCTCCATCACGTAAAGAGCAGAAGAAGGCTCAGTACAGGCAGGTCAAAGCACACGTACAGAAAGAGGATGGGCGGATGGCAGCTCACGGCTGGAGTCTGCCCAGTAAATACAAGGCAAGATTTCAAACTACTCTAAAGTTTGGAATTTTGATAGGTCAAGCAATTTATTTGATGGCAGAAAAACCTAGAGATAATTTGGTTGCTTTTATCTCCCTTGCTTTGATTAATTTGGAATTGCATTGCACATGTTAGATAACTGTCCTATTTTTGAAGTCAGAGTTTTACCTCAGAGATTAATTTCTAAAAAATGTGCATCTGAAAAAAAAATTTTATGTTCCTGCCAACGATTTGTAAAATGTGAAATATAAGCAAAAATATTAATGCAAAAAATAGTCTTCTTCGATCATGTAAATGTGAATGAGACCATTAGATTTACTTAAAAAGACGATTGCTTTGTGAATAGCGACTAGTTTACAGTACATGTGCACAAGTATAAAAAAGTGTGGTTATACATTTTTAGTGTGTACATCACTTTTAAGGCAAACTCAAATTTACTATGCTTATGATCATGCAAACATTTCACTGTACAGCTGCTTGTGCATCGGTGGCCTGATCACCCAAAACACACACAGATGACCTATCCGGGGATTAAATTTGATCAGTTACCTTTACTTCCTATTGACTTTTATTTTGAAAGGTAAGATTAAACACAACACCAGCTGCTTCATAGTTTTAAATGAAACTATTTTGTAGTTTGACATCTGCGACATCTGCGAGAAACGGCAAGTTATTGTCCGCAGACATACATGGTTGWCCACAAGTAAATGATTTTTCTGAAAATCATTATATTATACATGTTCTTCTATTACATTAGTAGCTTTGAACGATCATAACCTGGTTCTGCCGTATTTAATAGCAGTGATTCAATCCAATATCATAAGTAACTTTGAATACAACACTACTGCTACAACACTCAGGAGACATGCGATAGCTTTATGTACAAGAGATACGTGCGCCGTGTTCCAGGAGCTGTTGCATTTGTTACTCCTGGTTGCAGCCACTACGTGACAATTTCTGAACTCGTATAAGGATATGGCAGAACAGATGTGTATCCAGTTGTTTGATGTCAGATTGGATGTTATACGTCGCATCCCGTATGTTAAAAACCAAAGTGAACCTGAAACTGTTAGGGAACAGGAGCTGATGATGCACTGTAAGCTGAAGTTTTTAGCACGATTATTAATACTAAATTGCATATTTAGATGGGTACAAGCACAACTCWWGGCTGATATAWCCTTTGTGGTAAAACGTTGGCAAGTACAGTTAGAGCGAATCATCCAAAATTCATACTGATATAAGAAAAAAAAAACAATTAAACTCAAAATTTTGTCATTTATGTTTTATTAACACCATGTGCAATTTTTTAACAACTTAGTTAGTTAACAACTAATTTTGTGGTCAAACTATTGGGTCCAACTTTTGCATTACACACTTGAACCTAGGACATGGTCTGTTTTTTTTAATACTAGACATATTAGGTTCAATAAATTCTTGAAACAACTTCTAGACTTGAACATGGAAACAGTAACTATACTTACCAAAATAAATGCATGACCATCACAGGTATCTGCTGGAATTTTAACCATATTAGGCTTTCAGATACCTGCTTATTTCCTATTGTCTGTATGTGAGTAAATAATTGACTTGTTAAAACTTAAATGAATTCACGAGTACATTAAGGTACTGCTTATCAACCTGAATTTCTAGCCAAACACAACATAGGAATGGGCGAGGGCATTGGAGCTTTCAATGGCCTAGTAGGCTAGCTATCAAATTGAGATGTGTCCACTAATGAGGTAATATCCTTGCTCTATCTGATATCCATAGGAAGCAAATGGTAGACAAGCAGAGAACAAGATGAACCTGCCTGTGCCGGTGTACCTGAGACCACTGGATCAAAAAGATTCTTCTATGAAGGTCAGTGCTTTGGGTTTTATTACCTGCTTATACTCTCAAACCCCACGCTGTGTTACATCATTGTAAAATGTCCAATTTAGAAAAAATCCATTGTTATTATTAAGGGAATATCACCCTTAAATCCTGTACACACTTGTTTACATTTTCAGCGCATCCTCCAAATAGTTTTTCTTTTGCATTGAGCATTCTATATAACTTCTCGGTGAGCATTGAGCATTCTATATAACTTCTCGGTGAGCATTGAGCATTCTATATAACTTCTCGGTGAGCATTGAGCTGACATTTTTTTGGTCTTCGCATAGCTGTGGTGTGCAGCCGGTGTGAACCTCTCAGGCGGAAAGCCGCATGACACAGGCTCAGGTGTGTGTATTAATGACTCTGGAGCTGAGGGAGAAATCTCTAGAACAAGGAGAGGCTCTCAGGGCAGSCTGGACCAACAGGAGCAGGAGCACAAGGTAAAAGACTTTGTCAGCACAAGCTGCAGAATTGTTTTGCCTAACCTTTTTCAGTAAAACATGGATACGTTTTGTATCTCGCATATCTATGTAATATGTTTAAATTCTAAATTTATTACATTTTTATAGTTATTTTTAAATACAGTTGTTCAATTAGCTTAATAACTTTGAAGGGATATCAAACAATGATAGATTTTCTAACCACGTGTACGTGCATGTGTGTGTCAGGAGCAAGAACGAGAGGTTGCGCAGATGGACATGTCCAGCCGTGTTTGGATCTGCACCAGCACACAATCCTCCACTAAAGTCATTATCCTAGACACCACACAGCCCACTGAGCTGCTGGACAGCTTCTACGTCTGCAACTCACACGTGCTGTGCATCGCCAGTGTCCCAGGTCAGATGATGCACAGCTCTAAATGGATCTTATCTGCCATGTCGTAGTGTATTTTTATATGCTGTTTTTTATAGCACAGGTCATTTGCATGGAAAGCACATTATTATTTTTATTTATTATTATTATTATTATTAAGAAATCACATTATTAAACGTTTTTGTTCACACTTTAGGTGTCCTGGAGACAGACTATCCTGCAGGAGAAGAAGTTCCTCCAGACTCGGAGGCTAGGCTTGAAGCTTCACTGACGGGCAGTTTGGCCAGTAACAGCTCACATGGCAGCGAGGGAGCTCTGAGTGGCATCTCAGCGGTTGGCTGCACAGCAGAAGGGGCAGGGTCCGGCGCTCAGACAGGCAGCTCAGGAAACACTGAGCTGCAGGCAGAGCTCAGTCCTGTAAGAGGTAGAGGTAAGAACTATTCATCATAACTGGCATGAAGGCGGCAAGCTGAAAAGAGCTGAGCTTGTAGAAATGAAAATGATAATATGGTGTAAAGGTAATAATTCTAACGTTTTACCCCATGATATAATGATTACAATAAGTAAGCCTTAGTCACATAGTTGTATTTACCTAAAGTAAGCCCTCAAAACACAGTAGATATATTGCATTAAAAAAAAAAAAGTGTATCTCTTGTGTTCATGGACAATGATTAGTGGGACACTAACACTACTGTGTGTGCAGTGGAGTTGTCCAGGGAACCTAGTCCCACCGAAGACAGCGTTCCCACAGCAGAGGAAGCCACTGAGGCTACCGAGGACGAGGAGGAGGCACCGGGTGCAGATAGCAGCCAGCCTGGCATTTACACTGAGCATGTGTTCACAGATCCACTGGGAGCGCAGTCCACCGAGAGCTCTGTGGTCACAGACAATGTGAGGTGAGTAAAGAGAGCATAAAAGGTTTGCTATGAATCTACCATTCTGTTCCTGACACAGTCTCATTCATGACATCCAGTTAATCTCTGGTGTGTGTACAGAGCCAGTCTGTCGCTAGTGGATCGTATCATAGAGGTTTTTTCAAGAATACTTCAGCGCCCATAAAAACAGCCTTAGGTCATATCCCACTGATTCACTCTTTACTGACAATATACTGTGCATTCACTGGCCACTTCATTAGCTAAACTGATTTAATGCAAATATCTAAYCAGCCAATCACATTAAAAGGAAAAATCCCAAAGTATTTAGGGATGTCGACATGTAGTCAAGATGATCTGCTGAAGTTTAACCCGAGCATCAGAATGGAGAAGGAAAGTGTTTAAAGTGACTGTGAACGTGGCATGGTTATTGGTGCCAGATGGCATGGTCTGAATATTTCTGAAACTGCGGATTTGCTGTTTTTTTTTTTTTACAAACAACCATCTCTAGGGTTTGTACAAATGGTCTGAAAAAGAGAAAATATCCAGCGAGTGGCAGTTCTCTGCGTGAAAATGCCTTGTTCATGCCAGAGGTCAGCGGAAACTGGAAAAGGCAACAGTAACTCAAATAAGTTCTCCTTACAACCGAGGAATGCCAAAGATCATCTCTGAATGCACAACCATGAAGCAGGTGGGCTACAGAAGACTGCAGAAGACTACACCAGGTGCAACTCATGTCAACTAAGAAAAGGAAACTGAGGCTACACTTCACATGAGCTCAACAAAATTAGCCAGTAGAAGACTGATCTGATGAGTCTCGATTTCTGCTGTKACGTTTGGATGGCAGCGTCAGAATTTGGACATGAAAAGCATGGATCTATCTTTAGTATAAGTGAGGGCTTTTTTCTTTTTTTCGACCCCATAGTACCACCTGAGCATTGTTTATATGACACAGAATACCTGAGTATTGTTGCTGAGCATGTTCCTCCCTTCATGATCACAGGGTAACACAGCATGTCACAAAGCAAAAATCATCTTAAACTGGTTTCTTCAATCACTGTACTCAAATGGCCTTCACAGTSTCCAGATCACAATCCAATAGAGCACCTCTGGGATATGGTGGGAATGGAGATTCTCATCATGGATGCACAGCCGACAAATCTGTAGCAACGTTAATGTGGAACAAAATCTCTGGGAAATATTTCAACACCTTGTTCAATGCATGCAGTATAAAGGCAGTTTTGAGGGCAAGAACCCAGTACAACCAAGGTATACTTAATGAAGTGTGTGGTGAGCGTACAGTATGCATATAATACCATGTTTATGCATCTCACCCCTACAAAAGACCTGCATGAATTTATGTTGTGTACGATTTGGGTGATTGGTGGGTCTTGTAGTCTTCTGAATCCAAATGAAAAGCCATTCTGAACAGCTATTGTAATCAGTGATACTGGCTGTGTGATTCCAGTCATTACAGTGCTGACGTTCAAGTCCATCTCTTGTCATTTACTCCACGGACTTACAGCTGTGTTGATTTTTTTTAATGCATTATAGTTAATAATAATCTTACTTGGTACATATCTGTTAAWAGGAAACCAACCTGCGTGAGTTGCTAATGAAAAAAAGGAAAGCTGTAATTAATTTTGTCTGTGATATGTGTGACAGAGAATCAGATCAAGAGAGAGACGGAGCAGATTCTCCAAGCAACGAGCAGGATCACGTCAGGGACGAGACGCAGAGGATGAGCAGCACCCTCCCTACCATGTGGCTGGGAGCTCAGAATGGCTGGTGAGTCTCTCACTCTCTCTCTCTCTCTCTCTCTCATACACACGTTCTCTATACCTTTCAGGATGACTATGCACTCTGACTCAAATATATGCAAATATTTATAAGCTTGTGTTATTTGAATGTTGCTTTTTCCCTCCTTCATTCAGCCTGTACGTGCACTCATCTGTGGCACGGTGGAGAAAATGCCTTCATGCAGTGAAGCTGAAGGACTCCATTCTTAATATTGTGTAAGTAAGGAATAACTATTTATGTGAGTCAGAGCAGCACCACATTTATCTAGTACAGTGGAACCTTGGATTAATTCGTTCCGGAAGTGGGCTCATATTCCAAAACTCTCGTAAACCAAATCATCATTTCCCATAAGAAATAATGAAAACTCAAATTATTCGTTCCACAGCCCCAAAAATAAATACATGAAAATAATTAATACAATCTATAAAGTGAAAATAAAACAAATGAATCTGCACTTTACCTTTAAAAAAGTACAAATAAATCCTGACTGATAAGTGTTTCCGTTGGTGCGCGCAGGCGCCGTGTGTGTGTGTGTGGAATTAGCCCCTTCCCTCGTCTTGTTTTACACAGTAACACTCCTTCTCCCTCTCCCCACCTCGCTTTTTAAGTTTCACAACAAACACACACACACACACAACGGAAACACTGTTTTAACAGGAAAAAAATAAATCTTTCGGAGACTGGCATAAGCGTATATTAACGGACACACTTTTTAAGTTTCACAACAAGCACATAAACACAGCAGAAACACCGTTTTAACGGAAAAAAGCGAGACTGGCATGAGCGCATACTAAAGGAATCACTTAAGTTCACAACAAACGGACACGCACATAAACACAAACACCGTTTTAACAGGAAAAAAAAGAAATCTCTCTGACCTGGCGTGAGCGCATACTAAGGGAATCACTGCTGTAAAGTAAAAAAAAAAAACCCCAAAACAAATGAACCAGCACCTTACCTTTGAAAAGAATCGCAACAGAGMAGAGTTTCTGTGTGTTTGTGAAGCCGGGGAAGGGGTGAAAAGGCGAGAGAGCGTCTGCGCGTGTGTGTCAGTGTCAAATTGTGCGCGCGCGAGCAGAGTTTCTGTGTGTATGCGAAGCCGTGGGAGGAGGGGGGGGGAAGGTGAGAGAGTGACGCTCGGTGTCAAAATAAGAGTCGCATGTGTGAAGCATGATACTCGGCGCTCGTAAAACTAATACTTGCTCGGTTTCCGAATAAAAAATTATTAAAAATCTTTGCTCGGTTTGCGGAACACTCGTAAACCACGTTACTCGCAATTCGAGGTGCCACTGTACTATAAAAGTACACAGGAAAGACAGGCAGTACCTGCCAGATGTTTAACTTCCACTTTTCTGTTCACAGCCATGTTAAAGGACGGGTGCTCGTTGCTCTGGCCGACGGTACGCTAGCCATCTTCCACAGAGGCCTAGGTAAGACYGTATACATCAGTACGGTATACATCCTCCCTGTTTTTTTGTAGTTGTGCAATAAACTGCTTTTTTTTTTACTACTATATAGATAGCCAGTGGGATTTAACCAACTACCATCTGTTGGACCTGGGCCGGCCGCACCACTCCATCCGCTGTATGTCGGTAGTGCATGATAAAGTATGGTGTGGCTACAGGAACAAGATCTATATTGTCCATCCGAAAGCCATGAAGATTGAGGTTTGTACCCATGTCACTGACCTGATCCATGTACTGCTCTAAATCAGAAGCCCTGCACTGTTCCTCCATAGGGAAGAAGGTTTTGTTGTATAATTAAGCTAATGTTAATGTAAATGTTGTAATATTAAGCTAATATTTAGCTGAGTGTGTTGAAAGAACTCTATAAGCTGTGAAATAATAAATAAATAAATTCTTAAGTCAAGTACTTTTTTAATAAAGCAAAATTTAAAGTTGGACAATGTGTCTAAATAATAAAAAGGATCTTTTATTTCAAATGATTTTGTGGTTTATGAAATTGCCGTGTGTGTGTGTGTGCAGAAGTCATTTGACGCTCACCCACGGAAAGAGAGCCAAGTTCGTCAACTGGCCTGGGTGGGTGACGGGATCTGGGTCTCCATCCGGCTGGATTCCACCCTGCGTCTATTCCACGCACACACTTTCCAGCATCTCCAGGATGTGGACATTGAGCCTTATGTCAGCAAGATGCTGGGTGAGGAGGAGGAGGAGGAGGAGGAGGAAGATGAGGGAGCTTACCTTAAATTCCAGCTGTGGCTTAATCTTTATTTAAAGAACATGTAAAGAACGATGGGAAGGGAACCCTATGTTAGTGTTTTTTTTTTAAACTAAAGCATTAAGAGAAAGTCTTATTGCTTGTTCCTCATTGGTTCATCTGAAATGTTCTTACACAGATGCACCCGACTGATATATATATCACACATATATATATATATGTGTGTGGTATTTGACTCTCTCATTGTTCCTCTCCTGCCTTTACAGGAACAGGTAAACTTGGCTTCTCTTTTGTGAGAATCACAGCCCTCATGGTGTCCTGTAAGCGGCTCTGGGTCGGGACAGGAAACGGCGTCATCATCTCGATCCCTCTATCAGAGTGTGAGTTTGCGAATGCATTTGAACAGGTGCAGGTATTTGGAGAACCAGTCCTGTTATTATATGTAGGAACAATTATACACAAAGTAGGTTTCGATCTCGACCAGCGCTACACTTCTCCTGTCTTCTTCTCCTCTGGCTTTCATTGTCCTATCTCTGACTGTCCTGTGGGTTATTTTGTCAATAGCTGTGGGTCTGCAGCATGGAGTTCTTGGGCTGAGGGGTGAGTGGGAAAACTGCTACATGCTTAGCAAACCGGCTGCATTTAGACCACTAATCGCTGCTTCACACTGGCTTGCAATTACCTCTTAATCGTTAGATAGTTTTCTGATTGTCCTTTCGTTGATTTCTTTGGTGTTGTCTCATTAGCTCTTAGAGAAGAGTGCGGATTAAAGTGCAAAGATGAAATTGAAAAATGAGGAAACTCTCTCTCTCTTTTGCTCTTTCTCTTAATGCTTCTGATTCACTTTATTTGTTTCTTTCTATTCTTTCTATTCAGAGTCAGCACCTTAACCTGCTCAGATCCGATGTCTTATGTTTTAGACCTTGTAATTTCTCCTCACTTTTTTTTTCTTCTATTAGCATTATTAAACTTGATCAATGTCTCCAAACCTAAGGAAGTTTGGCAAATTCCCAAGGGTCCTCATTTAAAGACCTTGAAGAACATACACACAATGTACTGTAGTTGGGAGAAAATTTGCTGTCCTCATATGAGGACAGTGGTGTCTCAAGCTACCTGCAGGCCATTCATTCCTCTAAGGTTGTCAGATTTTGCTTGTGCAGAAGATGGGGTAATGCTCAAGCAGAGTGTATGTAGACTACGTATATTACCAAATTATTTGCTCTCCTGTCTTCCTGTCCATATGAACTTGAGAAACATCCAATTCTTAATCCATAGGGTTTAATATGATGTCGACCCACCTGTGGCAGCTAGAGCAGCTTCAACTTTTTTACGAAGGCTTTCCACAAGGTTTAGGAGTGTGTTTCTGGGAATTTTTGATTATTCTTCCAGAAGCGCATTYGTGAGGTCAGACGAGAAGGCCTTGCTCGCTCGCTAATTCATCCCAAAGGTGTTCTATAGGTGTTGAGGTGCAAGCCAATCAAGTTCTTCCAAACCAAACTCGCTCATCCATGTCTTTACATGTTGCTTTGTGCACTGGTGCGCAGTCATGTTCGAACAGCAAAGGGAACATCCTCAAACTGTTCCGACAAAGTTGGGAGCATGAAATGGTCCAAAATGTCTTGGCATACTGAAACATTAAGAGTTCCTTTCAGTGGAAGTAAGGGGCTGAGCCCAACTCCTGAAAAACAACCCCACACCAACATGACTGCACACCAGTGTACAAAGCAAGGTCCATAAAAGACATGGATAAGAGAGTTTGGTGTGGAAGAACTTGACTGCATTGCACAGAGTCCTGACCTCAACCTGATAGAACACCTTTGGGATGAATTAGAGCGGAGACTATGAGCCAGGTCTTCTTGTCCAACATCAGTGTCTGACCTCACAAATGTGGTCCTTGAAGAATGGTCGAAAATACCCATAAACACACTCCTAAACCTTGTGGAAAGGCTTCCACAAGCCAAAGATTCATGTTGTTACATCTGCAAAGTGACAGCCAACATCATATTAAACCATATGGATTAAGAACGGGATGTTACTCAAGTTCATATGCATGTGAAGGCAGGCGATATTACTTTTGGCAATATATTTTATACTGTATGCTTTCTCATGGACTGGCCTGACATTGATCCGCTTATTTGTGCAAGTGCATCTGCTTTAACAAATAAGTTTACGTTCATCTCAATATTAATGCTTTGAGTCCACATAGAAAATCTATGTTTCTTGTTCTAAAGCACAGAAATAAAACTTAACTGTGCTAAAAGCCTCATGAATAACACTGCCTGTTTTATCCTCCGAACTGTAGCTAATAGGAGTGTTGGTGCGATAGCAAGCCGGCCCGGTGGTGCAGTACGAGTGTTCGGGGACGAGAGTGTGGACAGTGGGACGTCAGGCTTCTATGTCCCCTACTGTTCAATGGCACATGCTCAACTTTGCTTCCATGGTCACAGAGATGCAGTCAAGTTCTTCGCTGCGGTGCCAGGTATCAATATTGCTACTTACTGACACAAACCCTGCAGTGATGTGGTTATTACCATGCCAGTGTACTGCTCTGCTCAGAGTAGGTTATAGTCCATCTGGTCATATGTGATCCATTGACCAGTCCATATAGTGTCCTGTATAATGAATGGTTCTGAAAAAATACTTCTGTGTGTTCCTATCTCAACCAGATGTAAAGTTTTAATGTCTGGCATTTTAAAATATAATTACCTCCAAAAGGTAAAAGGTAATTACACAGTGTACTGTATACACTGATCAACCATAACATCAAAACCACCAGGTGAACTGAACCTCACTGATCACCAACTGTAGGCCAGTAAACTCATGACAGGATTGTGGACACCAAAGGCTGACCCATGCCAGCGGGGACCAGAGGCCAGCCCTTCTGGTCCAATGTAGCTCATATCGCCAGATGTCACGGCTGGCCACAAGAAATAGAAAGGCAATACACACACACACACACACACACACACAATAGAAACGCAATAGAACACACAATACACTACAGCCTGCCATACACAGAGCAGGCAAAGAGCTTGAGACTGCAGACATGTCCCCTGAAACACTTAACACTCAAATCCGATTGGACACCAATGTGACATGCGGGACAAGGAGACCCCACCCTGAACCCCACAGCACCCAAAGGATCTGCTGCCAGCGTCCTGGTGCCGGACACCACAGCGCACCCCAGGAGACAGACACCAAGGGGTCAGAGCCACCACTGTGGCACAAGGGGAACCCAAAACTAGACCTGTGGTTTGAATGTATGACTGATCGTGTCTATATAAAGCATGAGCATGTGTGGTGTAACATTATATGAAGAACATAATTGTGCCAGATTTTTTTTTCTCAGATTGAATTTTTTTTTTCTTTTAGGTGAAGTTGTTCCTCCAGCAGCAGTAGTACCTGACAGCACGACCCCAGACTCGGATTCCTCCAACAGTCCCTCACGAGAGCAGCATCCCAGGTTCATGCTGGTCATGAGTGGAGGGGAGGGCTACATCGACTTCAGGATGGGTAAGAACACTACAAACTTGTGATCATTCGCTTTCTCCCTTCCTCATTATGAGCACTCTTACACTTGGTGGTACTCAAACGCTGGCCTGTGTCTCRCAGGTGATGAAGATGGAGCTGGTGTAGCTGAGGACGAGGAACCTCTGGAGCCCACCTTGCAGCTGCAGTCCGCTCCCGCCAAAACCGAGCGCAGCCACATCATAGTCTGGCAGGTTGCCATCAATGGCGAGTGAGCGGCCAATCACTGCCTCAGGTTTAATCGAGAACTCCGTCCCTCAAGCCACCCCGTGGCCTGCTGTTACATTTTTAAAAAAATCAAAAATGACTAGAATTACGATTCCCATGATTATTATTATTAGAGGATGTACAGAAACTCATTTCATAAGGAATACTTTTTGTTTGTGGTGTTTTCTTTAATAGTTTTACTACTTTCTATTTCCACTCATGCCAAGGCATAAGGTCAAAGGGAATCTGAAAAATAAGGAAAATTAAAGGGAGTAAATGAATCCGTCCAGGAGTGTAATTGCACAGTTTTAGGGACTGGGTTTCCTAAAAGGCCCAGTGGGGTAAAAAAAAAAAAAAAAAGGTACTCCACTAGAGTACTGGAAGCACAGAAACCATGAAGGAAATACATGCTTTGAGTTTACACTATGACTGATCGTATAATTGCACATATGTAAGTAAATTCCCGATGCTTAAATCATTTGTTTTGTGCAAGAGAGATAGATTGATAGATAGATAGAACGATAGACAGATGGAGATAAAGACAGCTTATGATGCTACAGTGTGTGTGTGCACTGTCAGTGGTGTCTCAGCAGCATCATGTGATATTTCTAGAGCAACAGAAAGCTATTTTTGTTATCTGCTTGGCATGTGTCCTGTTCGCATTGTCCTAGAACCTGGTCTGTCTTGTCGCGTGTGTGTGTGTGTGTGTGTGTGTGGAGTGGGTGTGTGGATGTGGGTGTGAATGAGGTAGTCCAGTGTGTTTTAAAAGCCCTAGCATTAGATTCTGCCTGATGTGGTAGCACCTGTACGCTAGAGCTTGCTGGCACTTTAAAATAGCGACCAACTTAATTAGATCTAAACGCAGATCTACACTTATTCTAAAAAACTTTTTTTTTTTTTTTTTTTCAAAAAAGGGGCTAGCCTGCTACCAAAGGAAAAACTGTAGAACAAATGCATAACAGCCTCTAATGACCTGCATTCTCTTTAGGCTTTTTTAATTTTTCTTTTTTTTGGGGGACTTTTCACTATAAAAAATTTCATATAAGATCAAATTTTTTAAAGGCCTCATTTCTTGACAGGGATTTTTATCAGAACCACTTTACATCGCACCTTACTTTGTCTCTTACTTTGTCTCCGAGCACTTTTGTGCGGTCATTTTTGTTTCAACTCGAGCGTTTACACGTCTGGTCTTTGATACCAAGACTAGTCTGTTTTTCATACTTAAAAATGTTTCCACATGTATGTCCTTTAGTAGTTCCTTTTTTTTTGTATTTAAAGGAAATAAAACAAGCAGTCAGGGTTTTGTTTTTATTTCACAAAGGAAATATTCATATAGGTATTTTGCCATTCCAGTATTTATTTTTTCATAATGAATTTTGTGGTTCAGAATGTAACTTTCTACATGAACATTATAACAGTGTGTGTAATGTCAGGCAGTCGGAATGGATTTTTTGTGTTATGTTATTGCAGACATTGTGAAGGAATTGCATTATTACCAGTCGATTTGTGTAACATCATGGATTAGAATGTGTAGGATATACAGAACAACCTCTGTGTAAATGGTTTGGAATTTAACATTCATTGTACTAAGCTATGCATGTTTTTTTAAAGGACACTGCAATGTGTTTGTTCAAGTCCCTGATTATTGCCACCATTTTGGGTGGATCAGAGTGTGTGTATGTGTGTGTGTGTGTGTGTGTGAGACTGATGTAGAACAGTGTGGGTGTGGGTGTGGGTGCGTATGTATGGACGGTTGCTTGATCCTTTAAACGACACAGGATGTGCTGTGGTTGTCACAGCTTGCCATTACTGTGGGTTTTTCCTGTTCAATGTTTGCTAAAACAGCATCATAGCCTTATTTTTAACAATCTAATAAACTCAATTTCATGGGAATTAACAGCTGCCGCTGGTCTATTTTCAGTGCTTTTTTTAGTCCTTCTTACAAAAACCAAGGTGTTAAAAATGCTGCCAGGTTCTGGTAAACGGTACAGTAAGGTGAGTGACAGAATTTCTCACACAAACGAGCCTCCCAGTGGACCCTAATACTCAGAGGGGGTTCATTTTATTCATAGATGCATGAAGAAACAAATCCGAGCAGAATGCTTCTTGTATAAGTTCACTGCACATTTGCTCTGACTGTGAATGTCACTATGATAAGAGATATCGTACAGTATGATAAAAGCTAGAGAATATGCCAATTAACATTTTTGATTAAGAAGTAGTGTCTTGTTTAAATTCCTCTTACTACAAATGATGTACTAACATATCTAAATTTGATCAAATTCTTGTTCAATGATTTTAGTTTTTCTCTTTTCTTTTTCCATTATGCCAGAAATGACACCCTGTATGTGATGCAAGTTTATTATATGCCACCATGCACATTCATTCACAAAAGGGCAATTTTGATGAGCCAGTCTTCCTACTTGGAGGTTAGATGGAAACTAGAGAAGAAGAGAAAAATGAAATCCAGACTCCTCAATCTGTGATGTGGCAGTGCTGTGCTTGAAATTGTATTAAATATTATTAGAATGCATACAAGGTGGCATGGTTGCGTAGGTGTTAGCACCTCTCACCTCCACAGATGAGGGCTTGACTCCCGCCTTGGGTCTGTGTGCATGGAATTTGCATGTTCTCCGCTTGTTTGGTTGGTTTTCTCCAG
This sequence comes from Clarias batrachus, assembly GCA_003987875.1. NCBI lineage: Eukaryota > Metazoa > Chordata > Actinopteri > Siluriformes > Clariidae > Clarias > Clarias batrachus. The sequence goes on from QMIH01000945.1 coordinate 79,235, forward strand.
GTACCCTGGTTTCCTCCCACAGTCCAAAGACATGCAGATTATGCCAATTGGTATTTCCAAATTTAATGTATTGTGAGAGTGAATCGGCTCTGCCACCCCATCCAGGTTGTACTACGCCTCATGCCCCGAGTCCCCTGGGATGGGCTCCGGACCCCTCTGACCTYGAATAGCAAAGACTTGTACATCGGGTGCATCGCTTCTTACCCTTCACTCCGGAATTGGACACCTTTTTCCATTGCACCAAAGTCCAATCTTTGTGATTCCTAGCAAATAGGAACTTTTTTTTCTGAGTAGCTTCACTCACAATTGATTTTCTCATGGCCACAGCTGTTTAGTCCAAATCCTGAGTTCTCGTCACATTGTGTGTGAGGAAATGCAGTTACTTTTACTATTATACATAGCTGTGATTTTGTTTATGAAGCAGCATCACCTAGCATTAAAGCACCGCCATTCAGATTTCTTCCACAAAATTGATGAGTTACCACTTTTCTTCTATGGTTTAATAATGTATTGGACAGTTCGTAAACAAATCACTGTAATTTTACCCATCTCCTTAGTCTTTTTAGTATTTCCTTGATGCAGGCCAATATATTTACCCTTCTCTACGTTTTTAAAATCGGTACGTATCATTTAACAAGCATGGAATTATTTGCTTACTATTGAGTATATGTCAGCGGCACGGCGCTTTAGTGGTTAGCATTGTCACCTTGCACTTCCGGATTCGAGTCCCTCCTCCATTCTGTGTGCATAAAGTATGTATGTTCTCCGTAAAGACATGCAGATTAAGTTAACTGGCATTCCCAAATTTCCTGAAGTGTGTGAATGCGCATGTATGTGTGTGCCCTGCGATGGATTGGCACCCTGTTCAATGTGTACCCTGTCTCTAAGTTTCCTGGGATAGGCTCCAGACCCCCTGCGGCTCTGTACGTTGTTCGCAAGGAACACAGTATGGTTGACCTGTGCTGAAAGACCAACAACTCACCTCGCGTCTACTTCATTAGGAATGCCTCCTATTTACATTACAAATTTACATTTATTGAGGATTCTAATCAGCCAAATCATATGGCATCAGCACAATACATACACGTCAATAGCTTTAATTTATGAGTCRCATCAAACATCAGAATAAAGAAAAAGTGATCTCTGTGACTCTGTAACCGTGCCATGGTTGTTGCTGCCAGATGGGGTGGGTTGAGTATTTCAGAAAGTGCTGACACTCACTAGAGTTTACGCACGGCGGTGCGAAAAACAATAGAACACTGAGTGAACAACAGTTCCGTGGGTGGAAACGCCTCGTTGATGAAAGGTCAGAGATTGATTTGCGCTACCACAAAGGATAATGTAACTCAAATATTTACTTTTGTACAAGCATGGCGAAGAGGAAMGCATCTCAGCATGCACAACACATTAAAGCTTTGGGTGGATGGGCTACAGCATCAAAAGACCACATTAAGCTCCACTCCTGTCGACCACTTGAACTGTTGAAGTCTTCAACAGTTGAAGATTAGAAAAAAAAATTATAAAATAATAATTTCTCCAGTCTTAAGCTGTACAGTTTGGGTTTGTGCCCACGATAGACTTATTTTTAATGTGTTGGGCACAGTGAGAGGTTTTCCGCTCACTAGGTTATTCAGAGTTAAAGCTTTATATCCTATAATTCCTTATAAAGGTCCTGATTGATTTTGCATAATGGACCTAAGTAAAATGGCTGACTGAATCACTTAAGCGGCACTGCTGCTGAATATCAAAGTGATGAATGGCAGACATTACAAAATAGAAGAGTTGAGATTGGATGCAATTTGCTCACTCGCCACAAGGTGGCAGCTGTGGCTCAGTCTGAGGTTCACAGAGCCTTGAGCAAAATTACATCACATGCACTCCTCCCTTCTCTTTGTAATTCCCTCTCTCCATCTACCACTCACAGTAACTATACAGGTTGATGAGGCAGCTTCGGCGTACAGATGGGTCTCTGCTCCTGATGTCACACACACACGCACGCATGCACGCGCGCACACACACACACACACACACACACACACACACACACACGCAGATATACATTTTTCTCCGTAGGTGGTTACTAGTATAATGTAATGGAGATACGTCAACCACCCCCTGTATGTGTGTGTGTGTGTGTGTGTGTGTGTGTGCGTGCGTGCGAGTTTTAACAAAGCAGCGGATGCTCATCTTCCTAAATGCTGCTGCCATAGCACCGTATCAGGCCATAATGCCTGTGTTCACGGCGGTGTTAATTGACGTGTTCAGTTGTTTAGGAAAATGGTGTGTATTGTAATGGCCTATGTGGTGACAAGTGATAGCAAAATTAGCTGGTGGATTTTCTGAAGCATGAAGAGAGATGCAAGCGAAGCCCAAGCCGCCTACGCACACTAAGAGAGAGAGGGAGGGAGGGAGGCTTCCTTGTTTGCTCACTCAACCTTCCCTACATGGCTCAGGAGGCAGCGCTTACGTAAGCCAGCCAGCTGCTCTGTCACAGAGACCCTTGGGTCCTGTGCATGTGTGTGTGGTGTATGTTTGTGTTCACACTCAAGTCCCTAACGAGTGTGATTCAGAGGCAACCCTGTCAGCTTTCTGTACATTATAGTAGCTCATAATATGATTTAAAACCAATCAAATGTGTGTGTGTGTGTGTGTGTGTGTGTGTGTGTGCGTGTGCGTGTGTGCGCGTGTGTGTGTTTTGTGAAGCATTGATGGCCATGCAATCATACAGTCACAGTGCTCTCCTGATAACCTTTTGCTTTCTCACCCACTCTCTCTCTCAAGGATGTTTGCTATTATGTGTACATAAGGTCAGAGCGTGTGTGTGTGTGTGTGTGTGTGTGTGTGTGTGTGTGCGCGCATGGATCATGGTCCATGTTTGGGTATCAGACCTTGATCTTCAGGTAAGGCTCAAGGCATCTGTTGCACACTGTCAATATTGACCTCGGTAGTGCATCAGTCTCTCTTTATTGTTACTACGAAAGCTCTTCACCCGTAGCTGTCTGTGATCTAAAGACTGGAGTGGTCCTGCTGTTAATGTATTTGTGCATGTGATGCACACATGGCGTCACTCTACGCGCCCACACAATTTCCTACCATCCTCCAGCCCCGATGTTATTACACAGCACACATGTGCGAGCCCCCGCACGCACTCCTAATGGTGAGAATTATATGCTTCTCTTAAAAGATACGACATGGATAATAATGCATGGTGGGTGATTTTATACCCTGGCGCTATCATATTTAAAGCCTTATTTTGTAAGTCAATATTATACAAAAGCTACAAGCAACATGTCCACAGCAAGTCTCTGGTGAGACTTTCCTAAACAAGATGAAGTGCAGTATTATCACTAGCTAAAAATATAGAAGCATTTTGCTTTTCCATAAAATCACCCATCCATCCATTTATCTGGCCATCCATCCCTTAATTAATTAATTCAATCTCAGTAACTACTTTATTTTGGTCAGAGTTGTAGCGGCTCCAGAGCACATTGAACCCAGGAACATTACACTCCGAACAGGCCTCCAGTGCACACGTATTCACACACTCAATCACAACTCAAAGATAATTTAAGGCCCTGGCATGTTCTTATATAGTTTAAAAGGAACATGTTCTCATCGTTTTTACATTAGGCACAAATGATTTATACTGTGCCCAAGAACGACTGCATCAACCACACGCACATACACACAAGCCTGTTGTCCACTGTTCACATTATTTTTGCTCTCTGTTCCCGGGTATGCTTGTGCATTTATTTATTTATTTATTTATTTACACTCTCCGATACAGCAGGTGGCAGTATGGTGCGCCCCTCCATTAAACACAAGAGAAGAAGAGGCCTAATATTATTGATATTTCAAGAACAAAAAAAGACCAGACTAACACTCTCTCGTGACTTCCTACTTTATCAAATGCTAGCAAGTTCCCGGCGTTGCCCAGGCTTTTCATAGTTGAAACCTTGTGGTGGTAAGGTATGTATTGTACTTTGTATTTTTCATTCATTTCTTACTAATTTGCCATTTTAATTTTAGAAAAGGGCTTGAAGGGCTGCGGTTAAAATTACTACTGAAGTACTTGACGATATACTATATTCTTAGTTTGTCCAAAAATAAACAAATTCTTTGGGGAAGCCACCCTTGAGCATGCAGTTTATGTTGCAGATTGCAATCAGAATGCACAGTTCAACACTCACTGAAAAACTGATTATTTCCCCACTGTAGCTCTGGGAAGTGTTTTTATTTGCTCCTACCTCCACAAAATGGTGTCAAATTYCGTCTGCCATCTTGAGAATGAGCGGTGATATTCAACATGCACGCGGCAATATGTTGTGGTAAACTCTGTCATCTTATGGACGGCCTTGGAAACTCAATCTATTATGCAGTGAAAGATTCCTCGTCCGCCATCTTGAAAATGAGTGAGTAGTATGGAATGTAATCAGTATTTTCTTAAAAATGAGTGAGCATGGCCTCTGAGTGGGGCAGTGGTAAAGTGCTCGCCCTAAGCGGAGGGAGCAGAGAGCGTTGTCCTCCGAGTGTGTTTTGCCGCCCCAAACGGTTCGTGAGCGAGCAGTTAGAAAAGATGCGGTCGGCTGGCATCACGTGGTTCGTAGGAAACACATGGTAGTCTTCAGCCCTTCTGACTTCTGAGTGGTAGTAGTATCTTAATGTGAGAGCGCCCCAAATGACGGGGAGGAATTGGACATGACTAAATTAGGGAGAAAATCTGGGGGGAAAAAATGAGTATTAGGGGATGAAACCAATGCAGTATTTTAACCAGTGGAATGACAAATATATGTGCAACGTTTGGCCCAGATCCCTCAAAGCATGAAACAGCCCATAAGGAACATACATACATACATAGCCACATTGACTCTCATAGATATCTGTGTAGGTCAGTATATGAGATTGGCGTGTGATATGTGCATGCTGAGATTTTGTAGGAAACCAAAGGCGGTGATGATGTCATATCTAAACAGTAAACTAAACTTTCTTYATCTTTCTTGAGACCTTTATCTTTCACTGATCAAAATTAACCAAACTTTAGGATTCTCAGGAACAATCCCAGGGCCGTAATGTGAAAAATCCTGAGCTCAGGACTGAATCAGGGAACYTGAGCTCTGAGGTGCAAAAACTACCCAGTGTGCCATTGTGTTGCTGCCACCATAAACAAAAAAACATACAGTACATGCTCTTTGTCAAATCGATTAAAAACTGGAAAGAAAATAATTTCTTGTCAGATGCACTGTAATCATTTAGTCCTACTTCAACCTTCTCTCTCTCTCTCTCTCTCTAACTCTCTTTAAGACTCTGCACATATTTTATTCAAGTTGCTGGTCTTTAGTGTCTAATCTAATGACATCTTACAAGATGAGTAGAAAGATTAAAGGTTCAGGATTTCACAAACTGCATATTGATTGGACAAAATCCTATTATAAAGTACTATATGATTTAATACAGCTGGGCAGCTTGCAGAAGTGCAAACTTTCCCCCATTGGTTTTTATCAATCCTCACACTTTGTCTGTGACTCTAACCAATACCAGCGTGTTAATGACATAAAATAATGAGAAATAAAAATCATAAGAGTTTTTTTTTTTTTTTGAGAATCGCTTGTGTTAAGGTTGGATTCAAATTGTACAAAGTCTTTTGTACACTGGATATTGATCTAAAGCTTATACTTCAATACAGTATATGATCATGTTGTAGTAAAAAAAAAGAAAAAGAAATTTAATTTGAGACAGAAAACCACTGAGATGTTGAGGTGTTAATGGCCTTGCTCAAGCAAAGCACACTTAAGCAAAGGAAAGGATATTAGTCTTTAATTATAATATTGCAGTTTCTCTTTCACCCTTTTCGTTTCCCATTCTCAAAGCTCTATATCCTGTTCATACTACAAATTATGTTCCACCTTCTTTCTGCTAATCCATTAGCACTATGCAGGCAGTCAATTTTACAGACAGCAATCGTGTCCGTCCCCTTTTCCTCCCTGTGYATTAGGTTCATAGCTGGAAATAAGCTGCCAACACTTTAATTAGGAGGCAGTGTGATTGGTTGAGCATTCAGGAAGTGACAAGAGCCATTCAGCCAATAGATTCCCCTGAAAGGGGATATCCATAGTGCAGTGGGAACGGTTGACACAGTGCTCTTTGAGGTCAAGGTACTAGATCTTGGTGGACTAGTGGGTGCCTGTGGGCAGTGTGTGTGTGTGTGTGTAGTGTGTGCATGAGGCATTCTCAGTTCTCTCTGTCTATATATAACCTCAAGTGTCCCAGCTGTACTCATTGCTGTGGTGTGTTGAGTGTTCCAGTTATGAGTGCCCTTACATGCTCCCCACTTCCTCTTTCTGTCACAGTCCTTCTCTCCATATGTCTCCTGCTTCACTTCTCTCATTATTTGTCTTTTTCACTTTCCTCCCATAGCTTTACATTTCATTGGTACATCCCACTGCTTCTACATCAAGTGTACAGCTGGTCGTTAGCCTGTGTTATTTAGTGAAGTTCCTCTGATTGATTTGTGTGTTTGGTGTGCAAGTCCTGGCAGCAGCACCCTGCACCTGTTTAGTACCACCCCCACATACATTCTTAGCCTTATTCGCATATGAGGTACCTGCAGTTTTTTTTAATTATTATTATTTGAGCTCAAATACAAAAAWAAAAAAAATTTGAGAAAAAAAAAAAAAAACAGTAAGAATACGAAGCCCTTTTTAAAAATCTCTTTGTATTTGAAACTATGCCAGCTAAGCAAAATGCAAAAACAGGCCTCAGGCCAATGATTAATTTTAAGAGCCCAAAGTGTATTGATGATTTTGATTTGTACGATTTTTAAAACGTATCGTAGAGTGAAGGTTGTTAACATTTGGGCCATGGTCCAGATGCATCAGACGCAAAATATTTCCATTGGGTGAACTGAGTACCTTAAAAGATACTGTAGCAGAGACAACAAGCATATCAATGTAGTTTAGCAACACTAGATTTCCTAACATGGTCAAACTGGTACGGTAAATAATTACAACAAAACAAGAAAAATCAATAATCAGTAAGAATTAAACGGTAACTGTTGTCGCTCTCATTCAGTCACCATTCCCCATTCAAACTTAAGGATTTTTCAAGTCTGTCATTCGAAATAGAAAGAAAAAAATTCAAAGAAAAACAGCTAGAAGAAATTTCAACTTTGCCCCCCATTTTCTGCTCAAAAGACTTTTAGTTCCAATAAAAAAAAAGAGTGCTATGGCAACTTACAAGTTTTGCCAGTGAATTCCTTATAATTGCAAAATGCAGCAAATGGCTCTAAAATTACAACCTGCTCTTTTAAAACTAGACTTCCAAATATTTACTGTATATTTGCATAGTTGCTACAGTATGTCTTTAACTAGTTAACAAAGGTCTCAGAGGTCCCCCCAAAGTGTGTCTGCTGAAACTGATCATTTATTTTTATACCTCAAACACTGCCTGTTTCACTCCTCTTGCAAACTCACCATTTCAGTGTCAATGTAAATGACCTCCTGCTAAGCCATCTCTCTCCAGTGAACAGCAGAACTGGGTACCAAGAGAGGGGAGGGTATCTTCTTTTATGAAGTCACAACAGGGGGAAATCTAACTGGCTAATACAAAAGTGGGGGAAAAAAAAAAGATAAAAAGCAGAAAATGAGCTGGAAAGTCTGCAGACGTGCGTATCTGTTTTTGTGGCTGGCTTTGCCAAGCTATTGTGACTCAGGCACGGATTTCCTAATTCAGGACACATCCTTCTTGTTAAAGTGGGCCCAAGATCAAGCCGAGAGGCACTTCAGACGGAGAGATGAGAACTCTAGTAAGTAAAGTCAGTCTGAATATAGAATAGTCAAGTGTACATGGCTCATCCCAAAAAAAAAAAAACCTCACAGATCAAAAGAACATTAATTCACTGAGACGTAAAAAAGGCTTGAACCAGGTTAGAGAAATGCTTTGAACTATTCTTTTCTGCTGAACACTTTCTATCTAAAATGTGTTTTGGAATGTGCTGCACATATGTGTTTCCATAATTCCAGATGTCAGGGAACATGGTGAACTATTTCGATCGTTATTATGACATTCAATCTTATTTGCCTATCAATAATAGACATCACAATGCAACTGAGTTTAGATACCTAATAAACTGTATAGATACCTAATAAACTAGCCCGAAGTGACAAACCTGAAGAAAAGCTCAGAGGGATGGCGTGTGAGGAAGAAATCCTGAGAGGAACCAGACTCAAAAGGGAACTTAAACTCTGCATTGCAGACTATAAAGAGAAAAAGCACAGTATGAACATATTGTGGTTACAAGACCAGGGATGAGCACAGGACAGGACAGGTTCTCTAATTACAGCAGCACTACAAGTCTACAATATCAAGGTGAAATCCACTGAAGCAAGAGTTACATGATGTGTTTTGAAGCAGATGAAATATTTTTGGCCAATTTTTTTGAAACGAGTGTATCAGCTTGTTTATAGATTGTGCTCCAGAGTTTATACATATGCAAACCCTTGGCCAAAATACTTAGCGGTGTGCACAATGCTGCCACAGCTGACTCTGAGTTCTTCACTGCTTACTGCATTATAAAAAAGCTTGTCACACACGCACGCACGCACGCACGCACGCACGCACGCACACACACACACACACACACACACTCCAGCTCTTGCGCCAGTCTCTCCTGTGAAGTTTGGGACAGTGCCATGTTATTTTATAAAGCTGGCTAGAAAAGTGTGATGAATAAAAGGACAACGGTAGAAGGAGAAGAAGAGGAAAAATGAGTGAAAGAAAATAGTGAGTGGATGTCATTGATCAAGAATCCAATAGGGGCCTCTAAGTGAAACTGATCGGTCCAACTGTTAGTGTTTTTTAGTTTGGCAGATGTGTGTGTTTTTGCTGGGAAAGAAGAGGTCATAAGCCTGGATTGAAATGGCACATGTATGGCAGGTGTTGTGTCTTGTCAGGGTGGTGAAGCCCACTTTGACCTTTATTTATCCTCCTCCTATTTCATGGCTATATTTCACATCCCCTCAGTGAGCCATATGTTTGATCATCTAATTGTGTTTCTGACGCACACTGGAAGTGGGAATATACAGTGGATGGAAGGACTATAAAACATATTGACTTAGGAGTGGAAGTACTGCTACTTTAGTAATAATTCACTTGAATAAAAGAAAGAAAGAGTAGTGCCCGGAGAACATTTCTAAAGTTGTCTGGTGAAAAAACACAAATTACATTTTTATACTGTATGTCTAAAATACTCACTCACACACTCAGTCATTCACTTATCGTCTATATTGCTTAATCCTCTCGCAGGGGGCCTCGCAGGGGGCCTGGAGCCTATCCCAGGAGACTTGGGGCACGATGAGGGGTACATCCTGCACAGGGTGCCAATCCATCACAGGGCACACACATACATTCATGCACTCACTCACACACTATGGGCAAATTAGGAAAGCCTAATCTGCATGTCTTTGGGCTATGGGAGGACACCAGAGCACCCAGAAGAAACGCACGGGGCGGGAATCGAACCCAGACCCTGGATCTGCAGGGCGACAGTACTAACCACTAAGCCCCCATGCTGACTTAAAATACATACAGATAATTAAAAAAATGTTAGAACTAAGGAATGCACTTTTAAACAGTTATGTTAACTAAAACATGGACTTTGTTATAGCGAACACAACTCATAAAGAAAATGAGCATTAAGAACATTAGCATTAACTAACCTATAAGAAATTTCACAGTGGCAAATTATAGAGCTGTACTTACCATATTACACCATAGGATTACTGTAGTATTACCATGGTCATGTTCCATATTATACCATATTCAAAAAATGTACTATGGTACAATATGTACATTGGTGAATACCATGGTAGATACTGTGGCACTTCTTTGGGTACAGTGGTACAATGTCACATGTTGAACGACAGTGACAACCAAATTTCAGTGGTATGATTGTACATACCTTTCCATATTATATATGTTAGTGCACACTACTGGTATGATATAGTATAGGCAGTAATATATAAAATTACCTGCTGAACCCATGGTCACTGAGATACCCAGTAAGTACCATAATATGCAAGTATTGTGTAGTATTGTGGCGATTACCATACCTAGTAAAATGGCACTATTATTTATATTTATAACTATATAAATATTACCATTACTGTACATAAAAATGTATAGCATATTTTTGATAGTTCCCTGTATGTGTTCCATAATACTATACTAAAGTACCGTTCTAATAAAGTATGTACAATGTTAGAACCGTCTAGCATGACATCAGCAAAAACAGTAAGTACCATAGTATTATCAAAAATGTACTATATACCTTGGTCCAGGTACCAACAGACCAGTGTATACCATGGTAAAATAAACTTGAAATGAGTCAAATGCCTTTGGACTTTCAGTATTTATTATTTTTTTTAGAGAAAATAGTTAGATATCTAGCAAAGATGCTCCTTACACATTATCCAGAATGTAGGCTACAACATCACTTCGATATAACTTCAAGATGTGGTTTGTTAGTCTAGTTTAGTCACATTTGGTTAATGGGCACATTTCCACAGGTTGGATGTTGAGCTGTAAAAATGATAACATCTGTACAGGTTTTGCCTCACATAATTTGCAGATCATTATCATGCTGTTTAGCAGTGAAAATGAGGATACCTGATAAATTGGGCTCATCTGTTTCCACTGTCTTACGCATTGCTGCTGCTCACTGAACATTTGGCACAGAGCTTCAGCAGAAATCTTCTTTATTGTCATTGGTCTTGAATTATATGAAAGTTCCACATGCAGTTTTTTTTTAAAAATTGGCTTACATTAATTTTTTTCCTAGGTTAAATACACTGGGGTTAACATTTTTTTAAATTCAAAACTCGAATAGAAGTCAAAGTAGCATTATTTCATTAAGTTTGAAAAAGTATTACAAACTAAAGAGAATATTTTGTGCATGCTTTATTTGTGTCATAAGGGTGTTAAAAACTATAAATGCCAAAGTATTATGTCATTTTGTCTCCACTATAACTCCAACTTCTATAAATTAATGTCTGCCAGTCACCGTGTTTTTTTTAACATAAGCATTCAATTTACTATCAATATTATGTTTGGTGAGAGTTAATAAAAATATTGTAAACTTGTGCTTTGGTTGTGATTTTGTCGTGAGTCACTGGCTCCAAATTGGAACAACGACAAAATATTTATTAAAAAAAAAAATTTATTACAAAGATTGTTGACCATGTAAAACAGTTGAGATAAAAAGTTACAACATCATCAGTCCTAATCAATCCTATCTTTGCCAGTTTTTGTTTCAATTCTTTAGCTGATTAACAGCACTTTTATCAAGGTAGTCCATGACTGCTGGGGAAACTCCAATTGCAATACCAGAGTCGTCTTTAAACTTAATTTTCTTGACTTCGATATTCTACAAAAAAGTCAATTGATCTCATTTATATATAACAGCAGCTGCTGTTCTGCCCAGCATTAACTATTGCTTAGTCGATCACGTGACAGGAAGAAGTTTTTTTTTTTTTTTTGAAATGCCTACACATGCAGCTAGTGGTCAACAGGGGGCAATGT